>JAJPUD010009494.1:9518-45380 GCA_023553655.1 Myrmecobius fasciatus
AGGCAATTGGGGTTAAGTGACTTGCCCAGGGTCACACAGCTAGGGAATGTTAAGTGTCTGAGACCAGATTTGAACTCAGGTCCTCCTGACTTCAGGGCTGGTGCTCTATCCACTGAGCCACCTAGCTGCCCCATGGAAGAGATATCTTAAGGGATAGTTGAGATCATCTCATTAAAATTGGTCCAATCACCACATCCACCAATTATATTCTCTCTTGGTCCCAAATCACCTTCATTGTTAACACCATTAACTACAGCAGCAGCAGCCAAAGCTATTCTCTAAGAAGAGCTAAAATTCTTAGATTTTGTAGGGAATCTTGGAGTAGCATGAATCCATGGCTAACTATGTGCCTCATTGGTGAATTGTCTTCATAAGGTCTTCTCCTCATTCTGGGAATATTCTACAAAGAGTTAAGTTCCTTAGTCTCTTAAATATCTTGTATAAGTTAGGTATATATCATTCTATTAACTTGTGATTTACACAAATACCTATATCCACTGGTTATATTCTCTTTTGGTCCCACATCACCTTCATTGTTAACACCATTTACTACAACAGTTTGCAAAACTCCTCTCTTAGAACAGCTAAAATTCTTAGATTTTGTAGGGAAGCCTTTATGTGAAGCTCCAAAGTATACTTCAAAAAGTAGGCATGACTTTTGCCCAAACCTATGCAAATAAGGTATAAAGTACATAGTGTTATTCTGGATGGAATTATATGCATGGATGAATTTTTGTTTACTTCTTCATTGCTTTCTAGGCTTCACTCCTGATCCTCTGAAATTTTTTTTAAGGTTATACATGTACAATCATGTTAAATATATTTCCATATTAGCCATGTGGGGAAAAAATAGAAGAAAAGGGAAAAACCACGAGAAAGAAAAAACATTTAAAGAAAGTGAATGCTTCAATCTGCATTCAGATTCAATAGTTCTATCTCTGGATATAGATAGCATTTTTCATCATTGGTCTTTTGGAATTGACTTTTATCATTGCATTGCTGAGGAGAATAAACTTCTTTCTCTACTATTTTGTTTATCTTCTCATCTTGGAAGATGGCTCTGCTACCATTCTGCAGCAGACTTCCTACTCTGTAACAATACTGTCCCCTCTGCTCCTGAAACCCCCTTCTCTAATTGAACAGTTCCCCCCAGAACCTCTATTTTCAGAAAGTATTCACACCAGCCATTTTCATTTCTTCATTCCTCTCTAGCTTCCATTTTTGACTCTGGACTTTTTTTCCCATCAGGACTTTATATGGGTTCCTTCTTTCCAATTTCTCTTTAGCTTTTTTGTTTGCTTTTAGACATTGTCTTTCCCTATTAGAATGTAAGCTCCATGAGGGAAATGATTCTCTTTTTGTTTATGTTTGCATTTCCAGAATTTAGTGCAATCCCTGGTAGATGCTTAATAATTAGAAATGCCATGGGTTGATTTCCATTGCATTGTTCCAATGTCTGCCTTTGTCTCAACAATTCTAGTACCTGGAACTTAAATTCTTTAGCATTATTTCCTTGCTATTTAACTTGTATCATTTTCCTTGGTTCTTCATTACCTAATCTTGCTGCAGACAATTGAGAAAAGAAAGGTTGGTTCAGTAAAACAAGATTCACACATAAAGCTGGCATGTTTTCTGATGGATGACAAATTTGCAATAATAACCACTAAGTCCTTAAGACTTGACTAATTCAGAATTGCTTCTACCTTTTCTGGGTCAGTGCTCATCCTTTGCTACTCACATACATAATAGAGGTTCTGCAAAAGTGAGGCTTGTTTATTGATAGCTTCAAATGGTTTTTCTCTAGCTGATACAACATTTTCATTAGTTCTTCTCATATTGTTTAGAGTTTTGCAAAGATAATGAAGGCATCAAGATATACCAACACTTCCCAGGTAGTCCATGTCTCTAACTAAATTCCTCATCAATCACTGGAAAGTGGGAGTTACCTCCAAGATGGCTTGTAGCACATGAACAGACTGGTAAAATGTCCAGTTGGAGAGATGAAAGCAGACTTCTTATCCACTTTAGCTATACAAAACTGATGGTATTTTTATACAATGCCAAGTCTCAGATTTAATTACTAGATTCCTAGTAGGCAATCTAGGATATCTTAAACTCAGTCATTGTGTCTATATTAGGTTTTATTGTTGTTCAAAGTCCAGTAGTCTATTCTTCATAATCACATCTTTTTTTTCTTCTTTTCTATCACTTGCTATAGATAATACATAAGGGCTACTGAATTGTGATGATGTCTTTAATATGGTTACTGAAGTCCTATATCGTGGATAAAGGAATCTTCCTGTATTTCCCAGAACAGTCACGAATCAGTGAATTAGATTCTGTGGACTGATCCTTAAGAACATCCTCCTATCCCATCCAAGCAGTATGAAAATTCATGACATCTTGCTGAGCTTCTGTCCAACAGCTCTGGACATTCTTCTAGTATTGGAAAGTCACTAAAGTAAAAAATCCCAAGGTCCAGTCCAGAATTTATAAAGTCAGTATTCTTTTAACATTCACTATCACTTTTTTGTGTTTCTCCTCTTTTCAGCTTCTGTATAGTCTGGGTAGATGGTTAGTGTGCAGGAATTGGGACTCAGCTTATTGTTTCAGATTATTCTTTTAGTATTTTAAATTGGTTCCAATTAGTGCTGGCACTTCAGGGACTGTTGGTGGATCTGGATCTATTCCAGAGCTATAATGTCCATTGTACTGCTGATATCAACAAACTTTAAGCAACTTTAAGCTCACTTTGACATATTCTCACATACTTTATTACTCAGTTCACCAAATCAACATCATTTCGTAGATTTTAAAGGCACTTTCCCTCAAATGTTTCCCAATTGAGAGCAGTTCAATTCCTTGAAGAACTCTAGATACCATTCCAGTAGCATATTAACTTTACTAACTGAAAGCAAGCCATGCTTGGTACCTTTACCTTTACTGATAGCTGTCCTGCAATCTCATCAATTAGGGACTAAGGTGTTTTATAGATGACAGTCTACTAGGTGGCATCTCAAAGGATGCCCTAGCCCAGGACCTCACCATGCATTGTTACTGCAGGGGTTAGTCAGTGGCTTCCCATAAAGTTATTACCTCTAGAAAATCTATCATTCTCAGGCCTCTGACTGGCCTTCATAGCAGTATAATCCTAGCTGTCACCTTGCTTTCTTGTTAGCCTCCCTAGACAATCAGTTTATAATCAACTCCTTGATGCTGCCCAATTATGCCTCATGTAGTTTCTAGGCTAAAACTGGTGTAATTATTACCTATGTAAGAAGTGTAAAAAAAAAACAAAACAAAAAAACCCCTTAAAACCCCAACAAATTGTAAACACTAAAAAGATTTCCCTGGCCAGAGTATTATATTCTGTTCACAGGATAGTCATTGGGAAAAAGCTGAATTCTTCCCTGCAGTTTCCATTATGTACACCCAAGGTGAGAAAAACAAAACAAAACTCCTTGTTACAGAGGAATCTGTATTGAGATAGCCAAGCCATGTCCAAACCCCAAGGCATCTCTATAAATCAGGAGGTGTTCAATTCCCATACCCTGTGGACTGAACAGCTGACAGCTTCAGAGACTGAAGAGACAGTATTCTCATGCTTAAGGACATGAAGAGAAGGAATATCAATTTCAATTGAGGATCCCCAGTGCCCATTTACTTCATAAATGGTATTGTCACCATTATATTTAAGGACATAAATGGCTCATGGCTTCTACAAGAAGTTAAGTTGGGTTTAGTTCAGCAAGTGAGCTATTAAGCAATTGTCAAACCATCACACTTGTCCAAGCCTGAGAAAAGAACAGAGTCCAAATATTACTGATTCCAATGTGGCAGCTGGCAGACTTGCAGTCTGGACTGGCATTTGAGATAAAAGTAATTTTGTGGTTGACCAAGGAACACTGAACTTTCCTTAATTGCCTGACTCTAAAACTTTCCTTTCCATCTATACCCAAAATTAACTCTTCCTAAAAAGGTTTTGGATCAGAAACCATAGGAAGTGGAGGAAAAGTGAGAAGCAGGCTTTTTTTTTTTTTGAGGGGTTGTTGGGTTGTTGTTTGTTTTCATTGCAAAGGAATTGCAGGAAGCCTGGAACAGCAGGTTGCTGACATTAAGAAAGTTTTCTGTGGAAACTGTCATAAGACATCAGAAATCATATTATCATATTCTGAGTATAGGAGTTGGACAACTTTGCTGCCCTCCTATATGCCATGAGCTAGGTGATAGTTTCTGTCAATGCCATAAAGAACCACAATTGGTCCTCACCACATTCTTTCCATTTTTCTACCTCTTTCACACTGATATTGTAATCCCCACTATTCCACCATTTATTAATTATCTACTCTCAGAGGTGGAAAGTGTGTGTGTGTGTGTGTGTGTGTGTGTGTTTTGTGTGTGTGTGTGTGTGTGTATGTGTATTTCCCCTCAATAAAGCTGACTTGTTCTGCTTTGAACATTACTAAATCTTGATAAAAATTGTCTCTTGAATATAATAATATTCAATTATATTCTTACTTAAAAGTGAAATCCAGTTATTATAAAATATTTCTGTATCTAAACAATCCTCTTTTTCTGCTCCATTTTGCACATGGAAATACTAATTTTATTAGTTGTATAGTAAAAAAAAATAAAGTCATGTTATTGGCTTGGTATTGGTTCTAATGTTTATTACCTTCTTTCTCTACATCCTTTAGTGGGTCAACACCTGGAGACAGGATGAAGAACATGGGAGTTGCAGGTCCTGATTCTTCAAAGGAGGTAGAGAAATCTAGTGCTCTGCCTGCCACATATTTACTTCCTAACTTTTCTTCCACAAAATCTCTGCCAGTGAAAAATAATAGCAAGTTATTTCATTTTATAGATGAAAAAGTCTAGTCACAGGAAGTAACACATGTTTGTAGTAGAGTGAGGATTAGAATCAAGGTTTCCTAACTTTAGAGATTTTTCCTTGAAATACCAATGTAAGATAAGTACTTACTATATTTTATAAAACCAAATAAATTAAAATGAGAAAAATGAAAAGCTAAAAAATATACAAAGCAGTTTAAACCCAAAGTCCTAGGATAGTTCTAATGAGTTCAATAGAACATAGAATATCTGTATCTCAAGTTGTGAAGAATGAAGAATGAGAAATACGAATTCTCCCAGGAACATGAAAATCTTAGAAAGGGAGTGTTCTGGTTTGGTATTTTGGGATTGCATAGGAAAAAAGGTAACTATCTTGGGTTTCACATTTCACTTTGACTGGATTTTCACTAATAATTAAGTAATGTATTGAAAAAGAGGGATCAGGGTATGATTGGAGAGGGGAAGTATATGATACACACTCTGGAAAGCAGAGGATAAAAAAGTTTAATCAAGCTGATAACAGCTCATTTGATAAACATTAATTTCATTTGTAAAACGAGGAAATCAGATTAAATGTGAGGTCCCTTTTAACTCTAAAAGTACGGTCCCTTTTGGTAACTAGAGAGAGAAGTGAGTATGACATGGAGATGTACTTGACTTTTAAGCTTCATGACAACTTTAGGGTAAATTGACCCATTCTATCAACATTGTTACAATTTTCCACTACTTGTTCATTTTCACTGATCAAAGTTGATTACTACCTCTTTATATTCTTTTTTACTAACCATTTCCCATTTGAACCTCTCAGATCTTAAGAAAATATATTGGTACAGCAAAGGAATGTCAACTTTAAGCCCTACAGGGAATAACAAGGCTGAGAACTATCAAGAGCTTTCAATGCAGAAAGTGTATACCATTATACTTATGAGCTCTTATCTTAACCTTTCCTTTGATGGTTTTGAGGTCTGGATGAAGTGGGGACTCTGAAGCTCCTACTTAATGTTCCGTGAGTGTTGCCTTGATTGTCTTGATGTCCCTCTCATGCAGTCAGAAGTTAGACTCTTTATGAAGTTGGGATCTTTACCTCATAGCATATGTCATACGGTCAGGTCTCATTGCCCTCATCATACACAGTTGCTGCAGAGATGATTTGTTTTTCCATTCCTGAGGAAATTTTTCCTTCTCAGGGCATTCTGATTCCACAATTTTTTTCCAGCGCTTGGCGGATCCCTCAATATCTCGGTCTAGATTACAAAATTCTTCTATTGATGAAAGAGCCTGGGAAAGTTAAAAAAAATATGTAAGAAATATGTATCCTATCTCATAGGAAAAAAAAACAACTGTTGGGAAAACAGATTAAGGAGAGTTAATTTAAGAATCACTTGGTGCTCTAAATCATTATCAATTAGAGAAATGCAAATTAGGACAACTGAGGTATCACTTCACACCTCTCAGATTGGCAAAGATGACAGGAAAAGATAATAATAAATAATGGAGGGGATGTGGGAAAACTGGGACACTAATGTTTTGTTAGTGGAGTTGTAAAATGATCCAACCATTCTGGAAAGCAATTTAGAACTATGCCCAAAGGGCTATAAAACTGAGCATACCCTTTGATCCAGTATTGTTTCTGTTGGGTCTATATCCCAAAGAGATCATAAAGGAGGAAAAAGGATCAACATGTGCAAAAATGTTTGTAGTAGCCCTTTTTGCAGTGGCAAGGAATTACAAATTGAATGGATGCCCGTCAGTTGGGAAATAAATGAATAATAGAATATTATTGTTTTATAAGAAACGATCATCAGGATGATTTCAGAAAAGGCTGGAAAGACTTACATGAACTGATGCTAAGTGAAGTACATTGTACACAGTAACAGATTATGTGATGATCAACTGTGATGGACTTGGGGTCTTTTCAACAATGAGGTAATTCAGGGCAATTCCAATCTACTTGTGATGGAGACTGTCATTCACATCTAGAGAAAGAACTATGGAGACTGAATGTGGTTCAAAGCATAGTATTTTCTTTTTTCTTTTTCTTTTTCTTTTCTTTTCTTTTCTTTTTTTTTTTTTGCTGAGGCAATTGGGGTTAAGTGACTTGCCCAGGGTCACACAGCTAGGGAATGTTAATTGTTTGAGACCACATTTGAATTCAGGTCCTCCTGACTTCAAGGATGGTGCTCTATCCATTGCGCCACCTAGCTGCCCCTCAAAGCATAGTATTTTCACCTTTTTGTTGTATTGTTGTTTGTTTGTTTTTCTTTCCTGTGTTTTTTCCTCCCTTTGATCTGACTCTTTTTTGAGCAGCATGACGAATATGGAAATATGTTTAGAAGAATTGCACATGTTTAACTTGTTTCAGATTGCTTCCTATTTTGGGGTAGGGGGGAAGGAGGAGAGAGAGAGAAAAAATATGGAACACAAGGTTTTGCAAGGATGAATGTTGAATACTATCTTTGTGTATATTTAGAAAAATGAAATACTACTAAAATAATTGGAAGGAAAAAAAAATCATTTGCACTATGTGAAATCTCTGAACAAAAAACATTAGATATCCTATTTCAAAAAATGATAAAACTTTTCAAATATCTTAGAAACAGAGAACTAAATAAATAATGAAAGAATCTATCATTCACCTTCTGAAAGAGATCCCAAATTGAAAATTCCCAGTTATATTAAAGCCAAAATCCAGAGTTTTTAAATCAAGGAAAAAACAGAAATAGGGAAACTAATTTTGCTATAAGGAATCATGTTGTTGTTGCTGTTTGTTTGTATTATAAGCATCCAGAAATAAAGAATTCAAATACCAAGCAGCCATAATCATAATCATGCAAGAGAGCTTGGGATATGAGAATCCAGAAGGCAAAGGATGTAGGCTTACAACCAACAAAAACCTACTCAACAAAATGTTGTCATCTTTTTTTTAATTAAAGCTTTTTACTTTCAAAACATATGCATAGATAATTTTCTTTTTTTAAATTGACTTTGTTTTTATTTTTTTGATTGCTGAGGCAATTGGGGTTAAGTGATCTGCCCAGGGTCACACAGCCAGGAAGTATTAAGTGTCTGAGACCACATTTGAACTCAGGTCCTCCTGATAGGACTGGTGCTCTATCCATTGCACCAACTAGCTGCCCCTGCATAGAAATTTTCAACATTCACTCTTGCAAAACCTTGTGTTCCAAATTTTTTTCTTCCTCCCTTCCCCCCCAATCCCTTCCCTTAGAGGAGTAATCCAATATATGTTAAACATGTGCAATTATTCAATATATATTTTCACAATTATCATGCTGCACCAAAAAAATCAGATCAAAATGGAAAAAAAATGAAAAAGAAAATAAAATGCAAGCAAACAACAAAAAAAGGGAAAATATTGTATTGTGATCCATATTCAGTCCCCTCAGTCCTCTCTCTGGGTGCAGATGACTTTCTTCATCACAAGACCATTGGAACTGGTCTGAATCACCTCGCTCTTGAAAAGAGCCACATCTATCAGAATTGATCATTGTATAATCTTGCTGTTGCTGTGTACAATATTCTCCTGGTTCTACCACTTCACTCAGTATCAGTTCACTCTTCAAGCCTCTCAAATCATCCTGCTGATAATTTCTTATAGAACAATAATATTACATAACATTCATATACCACAACTTATTCAGCCACTCTCTAGCTGATGGACATCCAGTTAGTTTCCAGTTCCTTGCCACTTCAAAAAAAGGCTGCTACAAATATATTTGCATATGTGAGTCCTTTTCCCTTTTTTAGGATCCACACCCAGTAGAGACACTGCTGAATCAAAGGATATTCACAATTTGATAGCCCTTTGAGCATAGTTCCATATTGCTTTCCAGAATGGTTGAATAAATTCACAACTCCACAAAAGATGTATTGGTATTCCAGCTTTCCCACATCCTCTCCAACATTCATCATTATCTGAAAAAAATATGTTTTTTAATGAAATAGAGGACTTTCAAGCATTTTTGATGAAGAGGTCAGAGCTAACTAGAAAATCTGACATTCAAACATAGGACTTAAGTGAAGTATATAAAAATAAACATGAGTGAGAAATCATACAGGACTATGCCAGGTTAAATTGTTTTCGTTGGTTTTTTTTTTTTTTTTTGCTTTTTTGCTGAGGCAATTGGAGTTAAGTGACTTGCCCAGGGTCACACAGCTAGGGAAAAATTGTTTTCATTCTTATATGGGAATATGATATATATATAGAATAGGGGTGAAAGTTGACTTTTTGAAAAAAAAACAATAGAATAGATATCATTAAGTAATTTGATTTTTTTTAAAGAGAAAGAAGAAAACCAACTACCATTATCAAAAATGAAGAAGGTGAATTCACAGTCAAAGAAGAAAAAATAAATTCAATTATTAGGAGTTATTGTACTTTCAACCATCTACCAAAAAAAAACAACCCAAAACCTAATGACTTAAATGAAATGTATCAATATTTATAAAAATATAAATTGTCTTTCATAGGAAATAGAATAATTAGATAATATTAGATATATCTATATCTATATCTATAAATAGATAATAACCTTATCTTAGAAATTGAGACTGAATAAGCTATAAATGAACTCTCAGAGAAGAAGTTCAAAGACCAGATGGATTTTTAAATGAATTCTACCAAACATTTAAATAATAATATAAATTTTGAAAAAAAATTGGTAAAGGAGGGGTCCTATTAAATTCTTCAATGACAAATATAATATTGATACCTAAACCAGACAAATGGGGGAAGGAATTTCTATAGGACAATTTCTATAATGAATATTGATGTAAAAATTTTAAATAATATTAAAATTTATTTTTGACAAAATACAATAGCCATTTTATTTTTCTAAATACATGTAAAGATAGTTTTCAACATTTATTTCTATAAGAATTTGTCTGCAATGTTTTTTCTCCCTCCCTCTCCTATCTCTTTCCTCTTTAAGACAGCAAGCAATTTGATATAGCTTAAACATGTATAATCCTTCTAAACATTTTTCCATATTTGTCGGGTTTTGTGTGAAAAATCAGATTAAAAGGAAAAAAAAAACCAGAAGAAAGAAAAAGCAAGCAAGCAAATACACAAAAAAGTTACTTTTAAATTTTTTACCACATTCAATCTTCATTGTTCTTTCTTTGAATGCAGATAGTATTTTCCATCCCAAGTCTATTGGCATTGCCTTGAATCATGGTATTGCTGAAAAAAACTAAGTCTAACATAGTTGATCATTACATAATTTTGCTGTTACTGTGTATAAATTTCTCTTGGTTCTACTCAATTCACTCAGGATCAGTTCATGTAAGTATTTCCAGACTTCTTTGAAATCAGCCTTGCTCATAATTTCTTCTAGAGTAATAATATTCCATTACATTCATATATCATAACTTATTTAGCCATCCCCCAAATGATGGGCATCCCCTCAATTTCCAATTTCTTGCTACTATAAAAAGAGTTGCTAAAATATTTTTGCACATGGGGGTCTTTCCCCATCCTTTATGATCTTTTTGAGATACAGACCCAATAATAACACTTCTGGATTAAAGGGTATGCACAGTTTTATAGTCCTTTAGGCATAGTTCCAAATTATTCTGCAGAAGTTAGATCAGTTCACATCTCCACCAACAATGCATTAGTGTCCCCTCCACATCCCCTTCCACAGTTCTCATTATCTTTTCCTGTCATCTTAGTCAGTCTGATAGGTGTGAAGTAGTTGTCTTAACTTGCATTTCTCTAATCAAGTGACTTAGAGCATTTTTTTTCATGACTAGAAATGGCTTTAATTTCTTTTTCTGAAAATATTCTGTTCATATCCTTGAACCACTTATCAACTGGGGACTGACTTGCATTTTTATAAATTTGACTAAGTTCTCTATATATTTTAGAAATGAAGACTTTATCAGAAACACTGGCTGTAAAAATTGTTTCCCAGCGTTCTGCTTCCCTTCTAATCTTGGCTGCATTGGTTTTGTTTGTGCAGAACTTTTAAAATTTAATGTAATTGAAATTATTCATTTTGCATTTTTTGCCATAATTCCTTCTTTCTCCACAGATCTGGCAGGTAGAATTTCTCTTGTTCTACCAATTAGATGGAGGTTTTCTTAAAATGATAAATAGTACCAAGGACAAGCATAATTTGTGATTCAGATAAGTTAAAAGCCTTTCCAATAGATTGAGTGGAGCAAAGATGTCTACTATCACCATTAATATTTAATATCATATTAGAAAAGCTAATGATAGCAATTGGATAAGAGAAAGCAATTTAAATAATAAGTAAAATAATAAAGAGGAAACAAAACTATTATTTTTTCAGGTATTAAAATGGTTTACTTAAATCACTGTAGAGAATCAACTGAAAAAGTAATTAACACCTTTGGCAAAGTTGAGGATATAAAATAAACCCACATAAACTATCCATGTTTCTTTATATTAACAACAAAATCCAACAGGAAAAGACAGAAAGAGAAATTCCATTTAAAACAGCTATCCACATATACTTGGGAGTCTACCTGATAAGACACAGATTAGAACACAGCTATAAAAAACACTCTTTAGACAAATAATGACAGATAAAAACAATTAGTTTAATATTAATTGTTCATGAGTAGACAGCAAATATAGTTAAAATAGCAATACTATCTAAATCAATTTACTTATTCAGTGTCATACCTATCAAATTACCCAACAAACTGTTTCATAGATCAAGAAAAAAAATATCAAAATTTATTTGAAGAAACAAAAAGTCAAGAATACTAAAGAAATTTATTTAAAAAGTGGGAAAGAGGCCTACCAATACCAGATCTCAAATTATTTTACAAATCAGTAGTAATGAACACATTTTGGTACTGGTTAATTAATAGAAAGGGAAAGAATTTAGAACTGATAAAAATAAAATTAAATAAAAAACCTCCAACAAATTTTGCTTGCATTTCTAGTGATTACAACAGTGTCTAAAAGTGATAGGCATTTAATAAATATTGATTTCATAAATATTTATTTAATCTCTATTTCTAATGTCAACACCCTAGACTAGTCCCTAGACTACCATAATTTGTTTCCTATGTACTTTCTTTGATTCCAATTTTCTCTCTCTTTTTTTTTTTTTTTTTTTTTTTTTTGCTAAGACAATTGGGGTTAAGTGACTTGCCCAGGGTCACACAGCTAGGAAGTGTCTGAGACCAGATTTGAACCCAGGTCCTCCTGACTTCAGGGCTGGTGCTCTATCCACTGCGCCACCTAGCTGCCCCCAATTTTCTCTTTTCTAATATATCTTACACCATTCTATCAGATTAATCTTTCTATGGCATTGATTTTATTATACTATCCCCCAGCTCAAAAATCTCTAATAGTTTCCCATTACTCATAAGAAAAAATTCAAATTTTATATCCAAATCTCTATTTTTGATTTGTCTTTGACCATATAACAGGATATTGGCTACATGCCTTTGACCCTTCTCAGACCAAAAATTAGTGAGAAAATTAAAATTATAAAACAGGGTGGGGGAAATTTCTTTTGTTTGGGGACAGCTATTAGAACTGGCACTCAGTGCATCAAGTGCTGCTTCAGATTTGATAATAAAGTAAAAAAAAACTTCACATAAAAAAGTAGTTTCATAGATTGTTATGTTTATGGTTGAATTTTCCAAAGTAGTAATCTAATGTTTCCATGTTTGAGTATATGTGTGTGTGTGTGTGTGAGAAAGAAAGAGAGAGACAGAGACAGAGAAAGAGAGAGAGAGAGAGAAAGAGAGAAAGAGAGATTTATTTGTGTACAATTTGCTGAACAAGTACTATAGCCAATGTAACTGTGTAGCAATTATGTGACAACATAATTAAGTCACAACCTCTGAGGCTCAGTTTCACAAAATGAGAGGGCTGAAGTTGATTTTCTTGATAGTCATTTTAGATCTGACAGTTTATAATTCTACGGAAAGTTGAGACTACTACAAAAATTGTTATGTAAATGACAAATCACTGTCATCTTCCTAAACTCAGCCCTTTTTGCTTAGTCATCCACAACTCTTGATTGCATCAACCTCTCAGTTGATACATCCTTCACACCTAGGGTTACTATGAAATGTGGAAAACCACAATCTGTCCTAGAGTCCACTTTATTTTGAGACAGCTAAGTGTTGCAATAGATGCTGTACTTGGAATTGGAATGATCTTAGTCATTTACTATTTGTGTGAACTTGGGCAAGACCTTAACTTCTGTTTCTTCATCTATAAAATGGAAATAAAATAGCATCTATCTTATAGAATTGTTGTGAAGATCCAATGAGATAACATGTACTTTGTAAAATTTTAAAAGCTACATAAATGATAGTTTAAAAAACAGACTTTATTAGAATGCTATTCTGAACATGACATTTAATCATCCACGTAGAAGAGAATTTCAGTCTCCTACTAAGCTAAATGGAAACCATGACTAATTAAGCTAATTATAGCAGACTATGTGAAAAGACAATTGTGATTAATTGGTAACCATAGTAATTGGAGCTGCTGAAAGGCTAATAAAGTGATGCATTACAGGATGGATTTACCAATGAAGTATACAACATGCCCATTACACACACACACACACACACACACACAGACATGCACATACACACAGACATGCACACACACACACACACACAGAGTTAAAATAAATAAATAATAACAATGGGATTGGGTTCTAGGTACCTCTTTAAGATTATAAATTGCAGAGAAATTGCTGACATTTATCAGTAAGGGGAGTTTCTTCACCTAAGAGTTATCTGTACTACTGGTTCATTTCTTGTCTCTCTCTTTATTCCTAATATTTTCCTCTGATTTTTCACTGCTTAGTTCCCTTATGATGTCAGTGTTTGATGGAGAGTGGCTCAAGATCAGCTTAGAGTCTCAATTTAACAAGTTCTACCTTACCCATGTTGAAGATCATTCAGGGCCTTACAAATTAAACACATCTTGAAACAAGGTGAATGGAAAGAAGATGTAAAATTAACTTTGAGTTTAATTAGTTGAACTAATAGAACAATGGATTCATTACTGAGTATTTGAAAAGTATTCAGATTAGGAGAACTTGCTTTGCAGTGACTCTGTGAAAAAATACAGTTATTTCTCATTTGGGAAGTGCAAATGAAATCTAATGTTTTATGGATACTGAATAGTTCTATGCTTAATTTCTACTACATCACACTCCACAAAACATGTCATATAACATTGGAAGATTTCCTCACATAGACCTTAATATATAACAGATGATTGGATTCTATGATAAATACTCCATCCTAACCAAAGGTTTTCTCCATGTTATGAAAAGAAGTTATCTCTGAATTACTTTCCAATTAGGATATGCAAAAAGGGCAGAAATCAAAGGATATTTCTTCTAGGCTCCAGAATGTGTATCTCCATGGTCAATATACTTTGATACCTAAAGAACCCAGTGATCTCAGTAAATCTGAGAATGAGAGAAAGCTAGAGAAATAAATGATGTACTTAACAATTCACCCTGATAATGGTATTTATGCTTGACTAAGAGAAGATCTGAATTTTCAAGGAAGATTTTCCCAGAAGTGATTAGGGAAAGGAACTAGATCCAATTCCACATGTATTTCCACCCCCAAGTCCTGTGATTTCATCAGCATAGGGAACTCATGGAATCATTAGACCATAGATTTAGAATAACAAAGAAGTTGTGATCCATGGGCCTGGACCTAGAGCTGGAAAAATAGACTTGGGGACCATCTGCATAACAATGATAATTTGTAAATATGGGAACCAATGAGATCACCTAAAATTACAAGATTCCAAAATATAGAGACCAAGCAGGAGAGATCACCAATAATGTGGGAATTGCATTAAGTCCATATTATTCCATACTGTTAGCTATTAGAGTGGTCCTAAAGACACATTTAAAGAGTCTACTGAAAAATGAACTTTCACTCCAGTACTTTTATTCATTTAAAAAATAGTTATTTTGTCTATTTGTGAAAATATTTTCAGGATACTAATTGTACAAGCCAACAATTGTACAAGACAAGGCTTTTTCTGTATTGACTTCAAAAGTTGGGAAGAAGATAAACAGTAACTCACATTTATGGAGTGCTTTAATGTTTGCAAAAGAGCTTTACATACATAATTTCATTTTATCCCCTCAACAACTCTTTGAGCTAGATTTTATTATTATCTCTATATTACAGATCAGGAAACTGAGTGTACAGGTTAAAGTAAGTAAGAGGGTGCAACATATTATAGCGAATGTCCTCCTTGAAAATCTTTCACTGAACCCCACCATCCCTCAACTACCATCCTTTATTTCTACTTTCCTTCACATTCAAACTCCTAGAAAAGTCACTTACTACCTTCATGTGATTACCCTCCCTCCCCACTCACTTTGCAACCATTGAAATTTGGCTCCCATACTCACTACTCTACTGAAACTGTTCTCTTTAAGGTCACCAGTGATCTTTTTATTGCTAAATCCCATGCTTTCCTCAGATCATGAAGTTATCCAGGGATAATTTGTCCTCTCTGAAAAGCCTGACATTCTTTACTTTGGTGGACTAAGTCCAGGATCCTAACCTCAAGAATCCAAGAATACTATTCTAATTGAGGGAGGCATTTCTTATGGATAAAGAGCCTGCTATCCTTTCTTTTCTTTCTTTCTTTTCTGTTTTTCTATTTGTAACTTTCTTCCTTAGCATACTGTTTTTCATATAATGAGTACATATATATTCTATATATAAACAACGTTATAACTTTTAACTTAAGCTTATGCAAGTCAAATAAATAAGCATTTGATTATATATGGGGGATCGACAATTAGTCTAGGTTGGCCAAAATAAAGTAATATAAGGATTAATGTAAATTGGGAAATGTTAGGTGCTGATCAACAGTAGAAGAGTATGGATGTCATGCTCGGATGTCATGCTCGGGGGAGGTTGAACTTTATTTGGTAGAATAAAGGGAACTATTGAGTATTTTTAAACAAGAGAGTGATGCAATCAAATCTGTTCAAAAGGAAGATTAATCTGGGCACAGTATGAATTATGAATGGGAAAGGGAAATTAGAAAGGGAAAAAACAGGTAAGGAGGCTATAGCAATACTTCAAGGAATTGATAAAGTGAACTAGTGTTTAGTAGTTTTAAGGGCCACAAGAATAAAATATTTCTTGTGGTGTTTCACCATAAAACTAGGCCATAAACATAGACAATAGGCCATAAAAATAGAAAAGAGAAAGCAGATGTGAGATATGTTATGAAAGTAGAATTTACAGGACTTGGTAATTGGTAGCTAGGTGATGCAGCAGAAAAAATAGAGAGTCAGGAACAGAAGTTCAAATCTGATGGCCTCAGACATTAGTGGCTGTGTGACTTTGGGCAAATTCCTTAACCTCTGTCTACCTCAGTTTTTTCATCTGCAAAGAGGATATGACAATAGCAGCTACTTTAGGGTTGTTGTGAGAATCAAATGAGATTATAAAGCACTTAGCACAATGCCTGGAACATTGTTACTTGATGTTGTTCTTGTTATTTTTACTGTCTCTAAAAATGCTCTAAAAGCAGAGTTTTACAAGGAAAAAAATAAGGCAATATTTTATAAAGAATATGTAACTGCTGTTGATAATATCCATTATTGATTGGATACAGAAGGGGAGAGAGAAAAGTCTGTGAGTAATACAGTCAGAAGTCATGGTAGGTGATAATATTCAGAAGGAAAGAATGATGCTATGCAGGTATCACAATAACATTTGGAGCTCACTAGTCTGAAATACTATTTCCCCCCCTATTTCTCCATTTAACACACAGTTGGGATTCAGATGTAGCCTGATATCATTTCTTCATCACACTAAAATTTTAGTGGAAGAGATTATAGACGTTTGATTACTAGCATGAGCATAGTATAGCAACAAGAAGAAATCTTTGGATATGCTAAATTATTCTTTGTCAAATTTGATGCAGAAGTAGAGTAATACCCTTTAACAAATAAAGCAAGGCTTTTTTTTTAAAGGATAGACCTTAGGAGATATTGCTACCATCATATGGAAATCCACTATGTAAGGGACAGCAAGTTGGAGAAAAAGCCCTGAGAACTTCACCACCTGTTCTTCCATTTTAAAGCTGCCTATAGGCATCTAATAAACACAGAGGGCTGCTCTAGCACAAACTGCTACAAGTATCTCTTATGACACTAAAGGAACACTAAAAGCATTCAGTGACACATTTTGCCTTGGGGTTGAATGTAGTAAGTGGGCAGAAGGTGATAGCTTTTTAAAAAAAGATTTAAAAGATTTTAGATTTTAAAAATCTTCATTTTTAAAATAAGATGATACTCACCTTGATGCCACCCCAGGATTGGTGGGAGAGAAAATCTACAGGACTAAGAACACCAGATTGTGCTGGGTAGCGAAGAAGGAAATCCAATTCAACAGCACTGATTTCCTGGTTCATTAAGAGAATCTACAAAATTGAATGACAATGTATTCCTATAACCTCAAATACTATATCTGTATATTAGAAATATATGCCTGTTAATATTCAAGATTATGCTTCATATTTAGTCCTACTCAGCTGTTCATTCAAATTCTGTTCTTAAAGAGGGCTGAAGTGTAAGTTAGCATCACATACAGTGTTTTTGTACTTCTTTTGATCTCTTTCATCATGCCTTCATTGACTGGGAAATCTCATTATGTTGCAAGAAGGAATTTGCCATATATCATCAATACCTTCTGCCCCTCTGATTGGACTCTTTTATGGAGGGTGGGGTTTGGGCTCAAGAACCTTTTAAGAGTTTTCTTTCATTTCCTGTATTGCTTTTTAGAGTTCCATCACACTTTTGCATCAGATAATTTCTCTTCCTTCTGCAACTTCTTTAGGTTTTTCAATTTCCTTTTATGAGTTATCTTCCTCATTAGATTGTGAGTTCCTTAAAGGCAAGAATTATTTGTTTATATGTGTATTAAATGCTATGGTATGTTGAACATTATAGTGATATTAAGAGAAAATAGAAAAGAATTTGAAGATATGTTTCCTTTCTTTGAAGCCAACAAATATTTATTAAACATTTACCATGTGCATAGAATTATGCTAGATACTGGGATAAAAAAAAAGAAAAAGGCAAAACCAAAATTTATGGTCAGATACAGAGATGAATCATGCATAAAAATGCTTTGTTATTTATGAAGTAACTATATAAATACATGGAAAATAGAATGAATATATACATAAGCATTAAAGATTAAAGGAATTATGAGAATTTGGTAGGGGAAAAGAAAGGAGCAATAAATCTGGAGAAACTTTTTGGAAGAACTCAGTTTTGGGTTAGGTTTTGAAGGAAGATGACCTTGGACAAATCAAAATCTCTTTGGATCTCTATTTCTTCATCTGTAGAATATGAAGGTTAGAATAGATGTACTCATATTTATAACCATTTAAGTAATGGACATGAATTGCCAGAAAGGATAGTAAACATATTTCAGGAAAGGGCTGAATCATGTTTGCACAGACAGAGGAAAGTATTAGCAAAATACTAGAAGGACATGTCACACAGTTTATTATTGTCAGATAACAATTGGGAATGTGAGAGAAATTGCTCTGTTTTAATTTAGTTCTATAAGTTCAAGTTTCCCCTCTAAAGTCCTCTTTTGAAGCCTCATCCTGACATGTAGTCTCAAAGACTATCAGTAGAAGCATACTTAGAATATCTTCCCATATTGGCAAAGTGTGAAGTGTCAGCCAAATGATGGACTAGTTTTCTATATTCCTTTCTTTCTTTCTTTTTTTTTTTTTTTTTTTTTTGCTTTTTTTGCTGAGGCACTTGGGGTTAAGTGACTTGCCCAGGGTCACACAGCTAGGGAATGTTAAGTGTCTGAGCTCAGATTTGAATTCAGGTCCTCTTGACTTCAGGGCTGGTGCTCTATCCAGTGAGCCACCTAGCTGCCCCCTAGTTTTCTATATTCCAATATCAGCCCAGATTTGAAGAGGATAATTACCAGATTGAAAAGAGAGTGATAATGAACTTTTTAGCCTTGGTAAGTATTTTAGACTATCTACTAATTAAACCATAGAAGAATTGTGTTTTGCAAGGTAAAAGAAACAGTCACACCAACAAAATCATATATCCTGGAGAAATTAAAGTCAAATTATCCTTAGAATATTCATGTTTTATCAGTTTCTGATGGTACAGGAACTTCCTTCATGAATACAGAGCAGAACTCCAAACTTTTTCATACTTTGCAATTACTGTTCATATTGATAGTTTCAACATTGTGATGATAATTCTGATGATGATTTTTCATTTTCCTTCCTTTTTAAAATTAGTACTTTGCCATGTTTCAAACCAGTTCCAGTTGTTCAGTGATGAAGAAAGCCATATACACCCAGGGTGAGGCTTGTGGGATCTGAGTCTGGACCACAACATAGCATTTTCACGTTCTCTATTGATGTTTGCTTGCATTTTGTATTTCTTCTCAGATTTTTTTTCTTGTAGATCCGATTTTTCTTATATAGCAAGATAACTGTATAAATATGTATACATATATTTCATTTGTCATGTATTTTAAAATAATTAATTAGACTTCCTGCCATCTAGGGGAGGGGGTAGAGGGAAGGAGGGAAAAATTTTAACAGAAAGCTTTGCAAGGGTCAATGTTGAAAAATTACCTATGCATATGTTTTGCAAATAAAAAGCTTTAATAAAAAAGAAAGAAAAATCAAAAAAAAATTTAGTACTTTGCCCCTGCAATTGATTTTGTTAATCTGTCTTGGTTCTATTGTTACAGACTTTTTCTCCTCATCCACACCTCCTTTCTTTTTGTCAACCCTAACCCTAGTTTTGGAGTTTTTCTTGTTGATTTTTTTCCTTTAAAAAATTTAGCTATCTAATCTTCTTAATATCTTTCCTTCTTTTCTTCTTTTTAAAGCAATGAGTTCAAAATTCCCCTTTCTTTTCTCTCTGCTAATGTCTTTTGTTTGGTAGACTTTTATTTTTCTGGACCTTTCTCCTAAGAATTTCTTTACCTCATACTTATCATCCATTCTTTTACCTTTCTATTCTGAATCTTTGTTCTTTCATTCATAGTCAATGTGTTTATTTATTCCTTTAAAAAATCTCTTTATATTCCTCACTGAATTAAAACTTCTGAAATACTAATTTTGAGTTTCCTTTTCTATTTCATTTCTGCATTACTGCTTTTTGTGAATCTTGTCCCATCAATCAGTTTACTGGTTTTTTTGTTTTATTTTTGTAATTTTTTTGCTCTTATAAATATTGATTCGTGATGAAAGTGATAAAGAAAAAAACATTTTCCTTTGGTAGTAATTACTCTGTGTATGAAATAGTGTGGTCAAGTTCTACAATTCTGCCTTCCTTCTGATCATTCTGAAAAAAAATTGCCATTGATTGACTTCCCAATCTTATCTCTGCAACCATATTTTACCACTCTTTTAGTTGCCCCAAGGAGCTTTGATTTACTTTCTTATGATGTAAGATATTGTACAATGAAGTACAATACTTTCTCAGAAGTCATCTCCCTTCCTTTGGATTAGACCAATTAGTTTTAATCTCCTTTTCTTTTATGGGAGCAGTCTTTTATGAAATTCTCTCCTCTTACTGGATTGAAACCTTCCCACTCATTTCTTTATTCATGTTTATATCTCTCCTTTTTTTAAAACCACCTCCTCCATTTTCTTGTAGATTGTTTTCTTATTCAGTTTCTGTGTTAGCTTTCTTTCATTGCTTTCCCACTCCTTACATTGCATGTTTTTCTCCATCCTCTACCTCCTACTTTTCTATTTATGCAACCTCTCATTGTATAATTTAATTTCATCCCACAAAATGTACTGATTTACCCATATGGGGGAGTTTGTGTTCTGGGGACTAAGCCCAGTTTTGCTTTTGGCCTGATTGTTCACAATCATGTCTTTATTTTTTTAAATTCTGATTTTATCTTTATCTGTTTAATTTCATCTTAATTTCATTTTGTACTTTTTTTCAAAAGCAAAATCAAACTTTTTTTTTCTCCCAAATTTATTTTATTTAAAGAAACAGAATAGGCAAAAAGAAAAACAGAAAAATAATACAAAGCAAAATGAAACAAAACAGAACATTAGGATTCAAAATATATAACAACAATGCTAATTTAAGAAAGTATATATCAGTAAAAGAAATTATATTCATGGGTGTCCATCTTTTCTTTAATTCCTTGTAATTGTTCTTTTGTTCTCTGCTGCACACCTTATTTGCTTTATTCTTTTTCCCTCTTCCATCCCCACCCCCACCCCCAAGTAGGCTTTAGTTAAAAAAGGATATGATTCCAAGATCTGTGATCTTTTATTGTAGCTGCTGATGTCTTGTACAATTCTAATTGTAGCTACAGCATATTTAATTTTTTTTATTTGCTTCCTTGCAAAATTTTCTCTTTGAGCTGGGATTTTTGAAATTTGGTAATAATATTCCAAACTTTTAATGGTACTTTTTGTTGTTTTTTGACCGAGAAAATTAGTACTTTTTCCTTTTAAAAATAGTTTTTAGAGATGGGATAATATATTTTATTACTTATTCTTTCCTTTGTAGGAAATTCATTTATTTTTTTAGTTTGCTGTTTTGGAGGTTTACAAGTTGAATAATCAACTCATAACTGGTTTTTTGCTTTTCCAGGAATGCTTGAGATGACTCTCTTGTGGAACATCAACATAATTTTTTCATTATGAGGCTTATGTTTGCATATCAATGACAGGTAATATAATTGAAGTTATACTTGTGCTTCTTTGCTTTTTTTAAATAAAAGGATATATGTTTAATTTCTTTTTGTGGTTTCAATTCTTCACCCACTTTTCAATAGTACAGAAGAGTCTTTAATCAATCAGTAAATATTTGCTAAATACCTTTTATTTGCTAGGCATTATGCTAAACACTGGAGATTTAAAAAAAAGAGGCAAAAATTTGTTCCTGCTCTCAAGGAACTTGTACTCCAATGGGGGGGGGGGGGAAGACAACATATAGACTAAAATAAACAAAGCAAGCTATATACAAGATAAATGGGAATAGTAATTTACTATTTTACTAGTAACTACTAATTTACTAGTAAGTAAATGGGAAAATAATTTACAAAGGGTAGGCATTAGAATTAAGAAATGTAGAGAAAGGCTGTTTCTAAAAGACGGAATTTTAGGTGGACTTAAAGAAGGCCAGGGAAGTCAGTTGGTGGAGAGGAGGAAGTAGAATGTATTTCATGCATAGGGGATTGCCAAAGAAAATTCTTGGAGTCAAGAGATGGAATGTCTTATTAAGGGAATAGCCAAGAAGCCAGTGATACTGGCTTCAGTGAAGAATATGTGGCAAGGAGTAAAGCAAAATAGAAGTAGAAGGGGGCTAGAAAAGTGAAGGATTTTGAATGTCAAACAGAATATTTTGTATTTGATTTTGGAGGCAAAGAGCCACCTTATTGCATAAGGAAATAACATAGTCCAATCTGTACTTTAAGAACATCACTTTAGTGGCTGGAGAATGTTTTGAAGAAGGAAGAGATATGAGATAAGCAGACCTGTCAGCTGTCTATCCCAATAGTCATGGTGTTAGGTAATAAGGGCCTGCATTGTAGTGCTGGCAGTGTCAAAGGAGAGAAAAGGGAATATGTGAGAGATTTTGAAAAGGTAAAATCAACAGATCATTGCAATAGATTGGGTGTGCTTGTGTGGAGAAGGCAGTAAGAAATAGTGAAATGAAAATATCTGCTAGATTGAGACCCTGAGGGACTGGGAGGATAGGAAGGTGGCAAGGGGAAGAGGAAAGATAATAAAACCTAGTTTGGACATGGGTTTAAAATGTTTACTGGAATCCAATTGGAGATGATTGAAAGGTAGTTGAAGATGTGAAATTAGAGTTCAGTAGAAAGATGGGACAGAAAAGGTAGATTTGGAAATCAGCAGCAGAGAGATGATAATTAAATTCATGGGAGCTTGTGAAATCATAAAGTGAAGTGGTATAAAGGGAGAAGAGAAGAGAACCCAGAATAGGATTAGCAAAAGAAATGAAAGAGTGGTCAAATAAGTAGGAATAGAACTAGGAGAAACTGGTATCCTGAAAACCTGAAAAGAAAAGAGTTTTGAGGGGGATAAAATGTTTCACAATGTCAAAGGCTATAGAGAAGTTAAGAAGAATAATGATTGAGAAAAGATCATTCACAATTTAGAAACCAATGGTAACTCTGGAGAAAGTAGTATTTGGTGAAATGATAATATTAGAAGTCTGATTAAAGGGATTATGAAGAGAGAGGAAAAAAAGTGGAGCATCTATTGTAGATGGCCATTTTGAGGAGTTTAACTACAAAAGGCAGAAGAGATTTAGAATGATAGTGGTGATGAAAGGATCAAGTGAGGAGGTAGTTTCTTGATGGGTTCTTTCAAATGGTGTTTATTTCAAATGGTATATTATTCAGAAATTCTAGGAAATTTCTTGTATTATTAAATACATTATGGTTTTCAGATTTTTTGATTTTTCATGTTTTTTGTGAGACCTATGATATTTAAGTTTTCTTTCTGAATTCTGTCTTCATGAACAATGATTTTTGCTCCTAGAGAGATCATGATTTTAAATTTAAGCATTTTTGCCTTTTGTTTTTCTTCCTCCAGATTGTCTTTTACTTCAGGATATTTATATTCCAAATATGTTGTTCTTTCTTTAACTTTTTGGGAGAGATTTGCCACTGTAGTTCCACATTTTTCTACACTGTTAATTATTTTTGCTATGTGAGCCATAAGTTCAGACATTTATTCTCTTCTAATCTGTTCTCTTATGTTTTTCATATTTCTTTGGAATCATTCAGGAATATATTCTTGTTCCATGCTCTAAAGGGAGCATGGAACATCTTCATGGTTTTGTGTTTCAACAAGTGTTCATTCAACATTCACTATTTTTAATTTATTTAGAGAAGTTTGTAATCTTTTGAATATTCATCCTTCTAATTTTAATACCCTCTACATTGATCTACCTGCTTATGCTCTAGGTCTTTAATTTGATTTTCATTCTTTTAAATTTTTTAATCATTTTAGTTTTTAAAATGTTTCCCTAATTCCTTTCTTTTTTACTTCTCCTTTTATAGATACTTTTATATAAGTACCATTGGTGTACTACAAAGCTGCTTCAGTATCCTCTCATAGTGGAAAATTTATTTTTATCCTTCAAACTCAGAACTAACCCTAAGTACCTGAGGAAGGAAGTATGAATGGCTCCATCTGGATTTTGGTTTCTGGATTTCTAAATTTTGTTTAGAATTAGGGCAGCTTCACTCATGTCTCTTTGTTCTTTCTTTCTTGACCTGAGGTAAATTAGCATCTGACACTTTTTGCACCTCAGGGGAGAGAAGGATAGGCACTTGTGATACATGGTCTACAGCCTTTTGGTTCCCTAACCTTATGGCTACCTCAAGAAAAAGAAAATCTAATTTTCCCTTCTTTAATTTCAAACCACTCTTCTGGTAGCAGGGCAGAGTCCTTCTTGTTGCAAAAGGCTATAGATTAATAGTAGGATTGATGAGGATGGGATACTGGCAGAATCTCTGCATCACTAATGCTTGTGTGGGCCTTAAAATACAAACTTGTGGATTGGTTTGTGTGTCCTGATGAAGCAGTTAGGCAAAGAGAGAAAGAATATTGAATATTTTCCAATGTGGACACACATTTAGAATTAGTATTCTGGTATTTGTTTCAGACTGAAATCTTGTTAGGTTTCTTGCATTCCATGCCCTTTTGATTGAACTTTAATTGTTCTATCAATGAAATGTAATTTATAGGTTTTTTTAAAAAATCATTATTTGGAACCGGAGAAAGTGACCAGTGCTTCATTTTGTTGCTGATGCAATCTGGAACCCGATACTATGATTCTTAAGAAGTTTTTGTCCTTTTTCTTGAGGTCACTAACTTTGATTTTTGTTTTTTTTATCCTCATTGCATAGCATAATACCCAGCTTGTAGTAGGCACTTAATAAATGCTTGTTAATTGGTTAATGCTCAGCCTTCAGGTTTAAGCCCTTTTACATTTAACTAGGGTGGTCTGTATATAATATATACATTTAATTGGCAGCCTCATATTTGCAACTTTTCCATCTTGGTAAGACTTGCCAAAAAGAATATACTTTGATAACACAATGCTAAATCCCTGCCTTATTGGAGTGGGATTTTCATAGAAATTCTACTATTAAGAAAGAAAAAAAAGTTTATAAATAAAAATTTAAAAGTTCAAATAGGAATCATGGTTACAAAATGTGTTAAAGAAAGTAGAAAAGATAGATAATAGCTAAAGTTCGTTCCAGCATTACTATTTATGATTCTATGGTTTAAAGCAAAAACGAGTTGTAAAATATAGGTTTAGTATTCATTAGGATGGAAATATAAGATGTGACATAAATAAAGTACTATGATAAAAATATTATAATATCCACTTGGCATGGATATATAAAGTGGATTGGAGAAAGAATATGGATTATAATAGGGAGTTTTGTTCCTTACAGCTAGGTAATCATAAGCAAGTCATCTTCTTCTTCAGGCCTCAGTTGTCTTTTTTGTAAAATTAGAACATTGCATTAGATTATCATTAGAATTCCTCCTAACACTAAATCCTATTATCTCATAAGATGGTGTATGCTTGGGTCTTTCAGTACAAAACCTATGCCTAATGACTTGAGCATTCTGGATATGATCAAGGCAAAGACTTTAAAAAACGTAGATACATATAAATATAAATATGAATAATAAAATGTCCAATGGTTAGTCTTTGATATAGTTACTATTTTTACCCATAAAAAATCTACTTCTGTAGTACCTAAGCCATAGACAGTTTTACCAAAAACAAAACAAAACAAAACAAAAAATTTTAAAATTAAGTCTTGTGCTTACCTGAAAGGTGAGTTGGGTGATATAAGTCAACTTGTCACATTCAAAAAGCCCTCGGGTGGTGTACTGATACACAGAAAATGTAATATTATCAATCAAACTGGCTACTCTCTGTTGAAGGTTTTCATTGGGATCAGTCTTTTGCACAGCTTTCTGGAAGACAGTGCTGAATGCCTAGAGGTGACAGAATTGGGGCAGAAGGGTTAGCTACAAAATGTAATCACAGGATTGAACTCTTCAAAAGGAGCACAAACTTCTTGCTTCTTTTGGAGAGGTGGAGGATGAAAAACGTATGTATTGTCAGAAATGGCTATTGTGTTCACTAGTTTTGCCTTAAGTGGGATTTATAATTTTTTTTCTGTTGTTACAAGGGAAGGTTTGTTGGATGGGAGAGAAAGTAGTTCAGAAAAGACTGACATAAGAATAAAAGGCATCAATAAGGCATTAAACAAAAAAAAGTGCAAACAACCTACTAACTCCAAAAGGGGTTTTCTTAGTCTGCCCTCTTCAGAAGACATTACAGGATAATTAACACAAATACCTGGTAGAAATTACTATATACTTTATGATAGATAAGTATACAACTGATTGACTGAAAAGCAGCAAATATTTACAGGAAACTTTTTGATTTCATAACATTACTGACTGATTTTCAGGCAAAAACTTATAGTGCTGATAATTGTAGAATGAAAGAGACAAGGAAGTATCTAATAACTGAAAAATTCAGTTAAAATTCAATTCCATTCAAAATTACATTAAAGAAGTATGCGAGGCACTGAGTAGAATACAAAGATATTTTTCTAGTAGATTTTTTTCATTTTAATAGTATTTTATTTTTTGAAATACATGCAAAAATAGTTTTCAACATTCATTTCTGCAAAATCTTGTGTTCCAAATTTTTCTCCCTTTCCTCCCTCTCCCTCCTCCTCAAGACAGCAAGCAATTTGTATATCAAATTAAACATATGCAATTCTTCTAAACATATTTCCATATTCATCATACTACTCTAAAAAAATCAGACCAAAAGGGGAAAAACATGAAAGAAAAAAAAAACCCCAACAAGCAAAGAACAAAAAGAAGGTGAAAATACTATGCTTTGATCCACATTCAGTCTCCATAGTTCTTTTTCTGCATGTAGATGACAGTCTCCAACACAAGTTTATTGGAATTGCCCTGAATTACCTCATTGTTGAAAGGAGCCAAGTTTATCACAGTTGATCATCACATAATCTTGTTGTTACTGTGTACAATGTTTTCTTGGTTCTGTTCACTTCACTTGGTATCAGTTCATATAAGTCTCCTAGGTTTTTCTGAAATCAGCCTGCTCATCATTTGTTATAGAATAATAATATTCCATTATATTCATATATCCTATTTTATTCATGAATTCCCTAACTGATGGGCATCCAGTCAGTTTTCAGTTCCTTGCTACTACAAAAAAGTTGCTAAAACATTTTTGCACATGCTGGTCTTTATCCCTCTTTTATGATCTCTTTGGGATCTGTACCCAGGAGAGATGCTGCTGGATCACAGGGTATGCACAGTTTTATAACTCTTTGGGCATAGTTCTAAATTGCTCTCAGAATGGTTGGATCAGTTTACAATTTCACCTACAATGTATTAGTGTCCCAATTTTCCCACATCTTTTCCAACATTTATCTTTATCTTTTCCTGTCATCTTAGCCAGTCTGAGAGGTGAGTAGTGGTACATCAGAGTTATCTTAATTTGCATTTCTCTGATCAATAGTGATTTAGAGCATTTTTTATATGACTAGAAATGGCATACAAAGATATTTGTAAGACAAGATGAAAGATTTTGTAAGATTAGAATAGTGCCTGCCCTCAAAGAGATTTTAATCTAGTATGGGAACTAAAATAAATATATATACACTTTTCTTTTGTAAACACACAATGATAACACTAGTGATCATATGCTAAGTAAATATAAAAATAGAAACAAAACTATGAAAATTAATAGGAGGGAGAGATAGAGAAGAGTTTTCAAGGACAGAGTATAATAGAAACAGGAAAATTAATGCAAAAAGCTGAGACAATTCTAAACTGTAACAGGGTGAGCTATGAAGAAAGTCCAAACATGATGAGAAAGATTTCCCTTAAAAGCTTAATTAGAAAAACCAAGGTTACATTAAGCAATACTTGTTAATAATGTAAGTGTAACATGAGAAAACATTTGGAACCTGGTTATGCTGGTTAGAATAGAAAATTAATTCATACTTATATTCAAAATTTAAAAAAAATTAATGATCATATTTATTATTAGGATAAAAATATCATATTTATTATTAGGATACAAAATAAAGAAATACAAAGAAATTGAGTCAAACACCCTCATCTTGTACATAGAGAAACTGAGGAACAGAGAGCAGAAATTATGGACCTAGCATCACATAACTAATAAATGCAATGTTGACTGAATCACAAATTTAGATGAGTGGGATCAGAATACAAGTCTTGCCTTATCTACTTCAAGTTGGACTATTTGCAGACAAAACTGAGAAGTAGTCAATGAATTCTTATTTACTGTACTTACTAGTTACAAACTTTCCCTCTCATTTTCTTATTCTAAATTGGAGAAAAGAAGACAGTAATGTAGTTAATATAAGTTACATTGTAATTACATTGTTAACTACTTGTACTTAACTTCAGGAAGACCTAAATTCATAATACTAGAGAGAAACTCACTATATCCAATTGTGATCTATTTGAATTTTGTGCAACAGAAATTGTTAGGAAGAATTTTCTCATTTTAGTGAGATACTAAATATGTCTCTCTTTGTCTATACTTTGTTTCTACTTCTGCATTCTGTTAAGCAGAACAAATCTAGTTCATCACTTGAAAATAATAGGCTTTCAGTTATTTCCTTGAAAACAGCTAAGATGTTCCCTTAGTCAGTCAATAAGCATTTAAGTGCCTACTATGTGCCAAGCATTGTGCTTTGTCTCTTATTCAGATTAAACATATCTTCAACTCTTTCAATTCCTTCAATTGACAACTTATCATAATAATGTTAAGCAATAACAGCCAATATTTAGTTTCCTTTTAAGACAGCTTCAAAAACTCAACACTTTAAGGTTTGCAAGTACTTAGAAATGTTATTTTATCCTCATCACAATCCTTAGAGTTAAGCCCCTTTATTAACTACATTTTATATTTGAAGAAACAGAGGAGTTCAATGACTTCTAAATGGGTCATATAGCTAATTGGTAAGAATCTGAGTCAGGATTCACATGCAGGTCTGCCTTTAGGCCTGGGGCTCTCTCTACTATATCATCCAGCATCTTTGTGCACGTTTTTTGGTTTCTTCCTGGTGTCCTCCTCTGGACACACTTCACAGTAATGTGGGTGTATATTACAACCTTCCTACAAGTAGATTTATAACCTTTCTAGTTCTGTATTATGGCTTTCTTATAATGTAGCCCAAATGAAAGAATTTTTCTGATTTATGTATCATAGTCACATCGTATAATAGTATCATACATTAAACTCATACTGAGTTTATTGTCCATTAAATCTAAACAAAATGTCTCCTTCCCATGAACTGTTGTCTAATAACAGATAATCTATACTTGTGCTTTTGAGGTTATTTTTTTAAACACAAGTGTAGGACTCCACATTTATTTTTATTAAATCCCATTTTATTTGATTTGAAGCATTGCTTTAGCTTGGTCATTTTGGATCCTGGTTTGGTCATCTAAAGTGTTGACTATCCATTTTAGCTCTATGCCAAGTCTTGATAAAATGCCATATAAATTAGTCTGAAGCTAAGATTTCTGGGGATACTCCATTGGAGACTACCTCTTAGAACAGGGATTCTTTACCAGTAATCTATAAATTTGTTTTAAAAATACTTTGGCTCGCTTTGCGGCAGCGCCGACGTCCCCACCACTTTTCTCTGCGGAATCACCATGGAGGCCAGGACCCTGTACACGTATCCTGAAAACTGGTGGGCCTTCAAGGCCCTCATTGCTGCACAATACAGTGAGGCCCAGATCCGCGTGCTGTCCGCACCTCCCCACTTCCACTTTGGTCAGACCAACCGCACCCCCGAATTTCTCCGAAAATTTCCCGCTGGCAAGGTCCCAGCGTTTGAGGGTGATGATGGGTTTTGTGTGTTTGAAAGCAACGCCATCGCACTCTATGTGAGCAATGAAGACCTTCGAGGCTCTACTCCAGAGGCAGCTGCCCAGGTGATCCAATGGGTGAGCTTTGCCGACAGTGACATCGTTCCTTCGGCCAGTACCTGGGTGTTCCCCACCCTTGGCATCATGCACTACAACAAGCAGGCCACGGAGAATGCAAAAGAAGAGGTGAGGCGAGTGCTGGGGCTCCTGGACGCCCACCTGAAAACTCGGACTTTTCTGGTGGGGGAGCGAGTGACTCTGGCTGACATCACGATTGTGTGCACCCTGTTGTGGCTGTACAAACAGGTCCTGGAGCCGTCGTTCCGGCAGGCCTTTCCCAACACCAACCGCTGGTTCCTCACCTGCATTCACCAGCCCCAGTTCCGGGCGGTCTTGGGAGAGGTGAAGCTCTGTGAGAAGATGGCCCAGTTCGATGCTAAAAAGTTTGCTGAGAGTCAGCCTAAGAAGGAGACCCCCCCGAAAAGAGAAGGGACAACGAGAAGAGAAGCAGAAGGCCCAGGCGGAGCGGAAGGAAGAGAAGAAGGCGCCCGCAGCCCCTGGCCCTGAGGAGGAGATGGATGAGTGCGAGCAGGCGCTGGCTGCAGAGCCCAAGGCCAAGGATCCCTTTGCCCACTTGCCCAAGAGCACCTTCATATTGGATGAGTTTAAGCGAAAGTATTCCAACAAGGACACCGCGACGGTGGCCCTGCCCTACTTCTGGGGGCACTTTGACCGCGACGGCTGGTCCCTGTGGTACGCCGAGTACCGCTTCCCCCAGGAGCTCAGCCAGACCTTCATGAGCTGCAACCTCATCACCGGGATGTTCCAGCGCCTGGACAAGCTGAGGAAGAACGCCTTTGCTAGTGTCATCCTTTTTGGTACCAACAATAACAGCTCCATTTCTGGAGTCTGGGTCTTCCGGGGCCAGGAGCTCGCCTTCCCGCTCAGTCCAGACTGGCAGGTTGATTATGAGTCCTACATGTGGCGTAAGCTGGACCCTGGCAGTGAGGAGGCCCAGACAATGGTCCGAGAGTACTTCTCCTGGGAGGGGGCCTTCCAGCACGTGGGCAAACCCTTCAATCAGGGCAAGATCTTCAAGTGAACCTCCTCCCCTGCTACCACCTAGCTGCCTGCTTCCTCCTCTGCAGGAGGTGCCCATCATCATTAAACAACTGAACACACACACACACACACACAAATACTTTGGTAACTAATTCAATATGTTTCCTTTGTAATTAAATGTATTTGGAAACATAATTCCAAGGAGTCCATAGGCATGACCAGACTTCCAAAGGTGACAAAATGATAAAAAACCAAAACAAAACAGTTAAATTATTCTATTTTAGAGACTCTCTTGGACAAATATCTACTTGCCCTTCTTGTGAGAAGAGCTTCCTCCTTTTCTCTTTCTTTGAAAAAAAAGACTACCTTTCCTCTCCTTTTGCTTGAAATATGGCTTTTGACCTTATCATTAAATTGAAACTGTTTCTCCAAAGTTGCTAATGATCTCTTAATTGCCAACTGAATGACCTTTCTTCAATCCTCATATTTCCTCATTTCTCTGCAGCATTGTTACTCACCTAACTAAAATCTGGCTTTCTTCTTATGATACAGTCTCCCTGGTCTCCTTTTCCATTATTGGCTAAACCTTTATTTATTCTCTTCAGCTCACTAGTCGAGGGTGATGAGAGGGTTGTAGTATTCCTTTTTCCCCATTGCCACTTCCAGGTTTTCCCTTTTCTTCCATCACTCAATAACCTGTTTTCCTTTGGGGTTCATGCTCTCATATCTATCATCTTGGAAAAATTCTGGTAGTTACTATCTTAAGACTCTGAGGCCACTTCTCTTTCTTACTCAATGAATTTGTTGCTTGGTTTACAATTTCTCTTTCTCAGCTTCTGTGTTAAGAGACTTCAACAGGCATGTTGATTTTCCCTCAAACACCCTAACCACTCATTTCCTCAACTTACTCATCTTCCATGAGCTACTCCCTCATCTCACATCAAGCACATACAAAGATGGTCATACCATCAATCTTGTTATCACCCACAAATGTAACCCCTTCATGCTTAGGAATTCTGAAACCCTCTTATCTGACCATAATCTGTTGGCTTTTCACCCCTTCCTTCATCTGGTTCCCATGTTTGGAATGTTCTCCTTCCTCTGTTTTGGCTACTGACCTCCCTGACTTCCTTTAAGTTTCAACTAAAATTCTGCCTTCCTTAAGTCCTCTTAATTTCAGTATTTTTCCTCTTTTAATTATCTAATATTTATCTTGCTTATATATATTTGTCTGTAGCTTATTTGGTATCTATTTGATGTTGTCTCCTCTATTATACTATAAGTTCCCTGAGGGTAAGAATTATCCTTTGCTTCTTTTTATATTGCCAATGCTTAACCCAGTATCTGGCATATGGATAATAGGCACTTCATGTTTATTGATTGATTGTCTTGTGTACTCTCTGGGTTTACATCTCTAGGTTTTCTGACAGTAATCCCTTGGTTTTTTTTTTCCTGTCAAATCACTTCTTTTTAGTCTCCTTTGCTGGCTCTTCATTTTTATTGTGCATACTAATAATAAGTATTCCTTATGACTCTAGCATATGGCCTTTTAAAAAATTCTTATTTAGTAATTCCATTAGTTGTTCTGGATTAAATTGCCATCTCTATGCAGATAATTTCCAAATCTACACATTCAGTCCTAGTTTTGAGTTCTAGGACTGCATTAGCAATTTTTTTTCCTTTTCTTTTGGGGTCTATTGGAGTTAAAGGACTTGCCCAGGGTCACACAGCTAATAAGTATCAGAGGATGGGTTTGACTTCAGGTCCTCCTGATTCCAGGGTTGGTGTTCTATCCATTGTTTGCTGCCCCCCAAAACTTCCTTTTTGGATATTCTAAGCTAGATATCCCATAGGCATCTCAAACTCAATATGTATAAAATATAACAGTATATTCTGCAATAAACCCACCTCTTTCCTCAACTAGAATCATCTTAGTTACTCAAATGCAATCTTGGTATTCTCTTGACTCCTCATTCTTCCTCACGCAATCTTTGTTAAATCTTATCATTTCTATCTCTCATCATCTGGTGTATATGTTTTCAGTCATATAGCCATCCTTATACAAGTTTTTTCTCTTACCCAAACTATTGTAATAACTTTTTAATTTCCTTAGCTTCCTTGCCTCATATCTTTTCCTATTTCAATCAATTTTCATTTAATTGCTAACGTATAAGTCTCATTATGTCATCCTTCTTTATAACCTGGGTTCTTCCTTCCTTTACAATCTTGTTAAACTTTACTCCTCTTTATTTCCTCTACAATACAATTATAGTGATAAACTTGGCATTTCTTGGATTATATTCCATCTCATTTCTATATCTGTGTACTAGTTACCTCCATTTTTGGAATTCTCTCCCTCCTTACTTCCCTTTCTTGGATTCCCTTCAATACTCAGACTTCTATAAGTGGCCTCGCCTGAATTTTCTAGTTGCTCTCTGAGGTTATATTTCTTCTATTCTACAAATGATAGAGGCTGTGAGACCTTGGAGCTTGCCCCAAACTCATAACATGTAGGTATCCAATTTCTCTGAGTTCCTCTACCATGTGGATGGCTTCTTTTGATTAGTGCATAGCTGAAATAGGCTGCATCTTTAAAAACTACTAGACTGGGACTCTTTTTCCCATATGCTCTTTGTCTCTGTGCCCAGAAGATGAAGATCATCCACAGTTCACCTACGGTTTAAGATCCATGAACTGAACTTTTTTGGTTCTAAGAAATGTACCTAGGAGGAGGGTGAATGTGTTTGTCTTTGTTTTATTTAATTTGTACTCAGTTTCAGATGCTGGTGATGCTGTTTACTAGACAGGAGGATAAGCCACAATGCCCTTGGATCCAGGATTCCCAGAGAGAATGTTGTATGCAGCCTGTCTGGCTGAAAAGTTTGGAGAAGCCAGGGTGCATGGGATTTGATTCTGAAGTTGGGGAGTGGGATAGGTAGATTTGGAGATGGGGACTGCCCTCTAGAAAAAACTGAGCTAAGTTATGCCTCTAATGCCCTTCTCCTCTCCAAAAGCTGAGGTGACATGGGGGCAAGAGGATTAAGTTCCATATATTGGGAATAATCCATTTATATATTTCTTAAAATGCCTTTGAAGTAAATATTTATTTTTCATAAAAGTGAATTTGATTTAGTGACTAAATAAAACAGATGTGCAGGGGATCTTCTCTAGTTAGGGGAACTAGAACAACTAATGGAAGCTAGAACCATTGGCAGAAAGCCTAGATACTTTCAGATCCTCCTAAGGGAACCAGAGAAACGTGGTAGGGATGAAATGTAATATATCTGGCCTTCAAGCAGAGGATATTCAATGTAGTCAGTGTTACATTATATTTCTTGTATATGGACCAAGTTATTTGCATGTTGTCTCTCTCATTAGAATGTGAGTTCCTTGACAGCAGGATTAAAGGCTAAATCATTTTCTGCTCTTAATCCAAGTAAGATATAGAGAGATAAAGAAAGGGTAGCTACTAGGAGAAAAGGCCTCACTTCAAGCTATCCTTAGTAAGCAAAACTTGGTATAGCTTGGAAGGATTTAGACTCTGGACTTTTCTATGGAGTAGGGGAAATAAGGAGAATTCAGTCATATATATATACAATTAATATTATAATATATATACATATACATATATATACAATTAATATTATAATAGTATATGCTTATAATTTGTAAATATATATATACATATTTAGAGAATCATCCTTTTTTTAAATTGATAGGGATGAATAATTAAAGACATTTTTCAGACCACGAATCTAGACCAGATCTCTCCATTTCCATGAGAAAAATAATTTGTGTTTTCCCCTCCTAGATTTTCTTTGTTATGCATATTTACTTGATTATTCTTTTTTTTTTAAGCTTTTTATTTGTATAACATATGTATGGGTAGTTCCCCAACCTTGATCTTTACAAAGCTTTCCAATACAAATTTTACCCCCAGTCCCCTCCCCTCCCCTAGATGGCAGGAAGTCCACTACATGTTAATAATGTTGAAATGCTTGAGAAGTTATGCAAGAAAAATCCTATCTACAAGAAAAAAAAAGAATCAGAGAAAGGCAACACAATGCAAGCAAATGGCAATAGAGATCATGAAAATGTTACGTTGTGGTCCATATTTCATGTCCCTCTTTCTGGGTGTATATGGTTTTCTTCAGTGAACAATTGGAACTGGTTTGAGACCATTCTTTATTGCAGAGAGCCATGTCCATCAGAATTGATCATCATGTAATACTGTTGTTGCTGTGCATGATGATCTCCTGGTTCTGCTCGTTTCACTCAGCATCAGTTCATGCAAGTCTCTCCAGGCCTCTCTGAAATCGTCCTGCTGGTCGTTTCTTACAGAACAATAATATTCCATAACATTCATATACCATAATTTATTCAGCCACTCTCCAATTGATGGGCATCCCTTCAGTTTCCAGTTTCTAGCCACTACAAAAAGGGCTGCCACAAACATTCTTGCACATGTGGGGCCCTTTCCCTCCTCTAAGATCTCTTTGGGATATAGGCCCAGTAGAAACACTGCTGGGTCAAAGGGTATGCACAGTTTGACAACTTTTTGAGCATAGCTCCAAATTGCTCTCCAGAATGGTTGGATCCGTTCACAGTTCCACCAACAATGTATTAGTGTCCCAGCCCTCCCACATCCCCTCCAACATTCATCGTTATCTTTTCCTGTCATTTTAGCCAATCTGACAGGTGTATAGTGGTATCTCAGAGTTGTCTTAATTTGCATTTCTCTGATCAATAGTGATTTGGAGCAACTTTTCATATGACTAGAGATGGTTTTAATTTCATCATCTGAAAATTGTCTGTTCATATCCCTTGACCACTTATCTATTGAAGAGTGGCTTGAATTCTTATATATATGAGACAATTCTCTATATATTTTAGAAATGAGGCCTTTATCAGAACCATTAAATGTAAAGATG
>JAJPUD010009494.1:52667-74077 GCA_023553655.1 Myrmecobius fasciatus
GACCCCCTCCCCCAAACAATACTCCACCCTTTAGATCCCTTCCCCCTGTTTTTACTCCTTTCCCCTGATTCTTCTATTTTCCCTTCTATTAGTTTGTCCCTTACTTTTCCTCCTTTCCCTCCCACTTCCCTCTAGCAACAGACAAGTTTCTATGTGAAATCAAATGTCTGATATACACTTTTAGAGCCCAACCTGATGAGAGTAAGATTTACACAGTGCTCGTCTCCCTCCCCTCTTTCTCTCAATTATATTAGGTTTTCTTTGCCTCTTCAAGTGATTTTACCTTGTTTTTACCTCCTTTTTTTTTTAGATCTTATTTTACCACTTTTTCCCTCTTTTCCCCAGTATGGCAACCTTTTCCCCTCTAGTTCTCTTTTTCATATTATCAAAGTAATATTTAGTTAATTATACCCCCAAACTTTGAGTATCCCCCTAGTAAAAATCAAGTTCTCAAAAGTCCTTTCCTTTTTACCTTTTTATGCATCTCTTGAGTTCTGTGTTTGGGTGTTGAATTTTTTGTTCAGATCCGGTCTTTTCATTAGAAATAGGTGAAATTCACCTATATCATTGAATGACCATCTTCTTCCCTGGAGGATAATGCTCATTCTAGCTGGATAGGTTATTCTTGGCTGTAATCCAAGTTCCTTTGCCCTTCGGAATATCTGGTTCCAGGCCCTTCGATCCTTCAGTGTGGAAGCTGACAGATCCTGACAGATTCTAATTATTGATCCTCGGTATTTGAATTGTTTCTTTCTAGCTGCTAGCAGAATCTGTTCCTTGGTGCTATAGTCCTGAAATTTAGCCACGATATTCCTTGGGGTTTTCATTTTGGGGTCTCTTTCAATGCTGATTTTGCCCTTTGCCCTTTGATTCTACAATCTCAGGGCAGTTTTCTTTCAGGATTTCCTGGAAGATAGTGTTTAGATTCTTTTTTTGATCATGGCTTTCAGGAAGTCCAATAATCCTTAGATTGTCTCTCCTAGATCTATTTTCTAAGTCAGTTGTTTTTCCTAGGAGATATTTCATATTTTCTTCTAATTTTTCATTTTTTTGTTTTTGTTTGACTGATTCTTCAAGTCTTAGTGAGTCATTCACTTGCATTTGTTCAATTCTTATTTTTAAGGTGTTGTTTTCTTCAGTTACCTTTTTAAGTTCCTTTTGTAACTGGCCAATTTGTTCACTGCACTCTTTTTCCACTTCACTAATTTTATTTTTTAATAAATTGGTGTCTTTTTCATATCTCTTTTGCAGAGCATCATATCCTTCTTGCAAGATACTGTATCCTTCTTGCACTGATTTCAATTTATTTTCCCATTTATCCTCCAGCTCTCTTTTGAGGTTCTTTATGCAATCTTCCAGAAAGGCCTTTTGAAACGGGGACCAGTGATGGTCGCTGTTTTTTTCTGGATTTTTGTCTAAAGAAACCTCTGTATCTGAGGTCGTTTCTTTGCCTTGATAAAAGCTGTCTATGGTGAGAGCTCTCTTTTGCTTCTTCATCAATTTTTTTTTTTTTTAGACAGAGTGGATATCTCTTTAAGGTAGGGGAAAAAAAAACCTAGGCTGAAGACGCTTTGCCCTGGGGCACTTCGGCGAGTTGATTTAAGGTGCTGGGCCGGTGGGGGCTAGGACTAAGTCCGAATTACTCCTTAAACAAGGCAAGTCTGCCAGAACACCTGTCCCCAATCAGGGCAGAGTGTCCCGAGTGCCTCAGATGAACTCCAGGTGTTTGGAATTTGGAATTTGGAGTTTGGAATTTCTTCCAGGATGAGCCGAGCTGAGTCCCACCCTCACTTCTGGCCTGCACAGTTGTAGTCTATTTATCTCTCTGTCCGAATCCGACTAACCTGATATGAAGTTCTCCAAAGAGCCGTGCCCAAATATTTCTGAGTTCGTTGACTTGAAGATCAGTTCAGAGGCTTATTTTATTGTTGATTTGAGAGAAGATGGGAGGAGAGGCAGAAAGTCACCTTTTCACTCCGCCATCTTGGCTCCGCCCCCCCTACTTGATTATTCTTGCAGGTTCTCAAAAACATTTACTAAATGAACATGTAAGTCAACATCATTTTCAGGCTACTTAATGCTGTAAATTCTGACCATATCTAACCCCAAGAGTCAAACAAAAAGGTGGGAAATTCATCAGAGAATTAGAAGTGAAATAGCTGCCAAGTTGGTGTTCATTTTAAAGATTTGCAGCCACAAAAAAATGAACAATTCTAGTAGATTGTCCTCTAATAGAGAACTTTTTTTTGTTTTTTAAATAATAATGACTTAGAGATTATTAAGGAGATATGCTGTCATGAAAAATTACCTTGAGAGAAAACTGATACATGGGATGAATTTTACTGAGGTCATTCATGATAAAGTAGAGCAAAGAGGCACGTGCTGCCACTGGCCGGTAATGTTCTCTAGTATCATTGATTTTTATTTCCGTTATCTTGGCCTCTTGAACCTGTTAAAAGAATTAAAAAAGCATTTGTTTTATTTAGAATATTGATGTTCTTTTTTTCAACAAACCTTTTATGTAATCCTGTAGAAAATAAGTTTTAGGGAAATATTTCAAAAGAATCACCTCTAAATATTATTTCTGTGCATAAAAATTAGTAGGAACTTATTTTAAACATTGACAAAATTATTAACACTTTCATAAACTGAACATATAAATAATATATGAAGTATCTACCACAATTTGTAAGAAATTGTTTGAATAGGGCCCCCTTAACTTTCCTTTTGCTCATTCATCTCTCTCTATTTTTTTTTTTTGGTTGCAGATGTCCAGAAATTCAATTAGTCTGAGGGATCTTCCTGTGTGAAAATTCCCTCCATCAATGAAGATCTGCAACTCTCATATAATTTACAGACTTTTGACTTGAATAGTTTCTGGGGACATTGAGGTTAAGTAACTTGCTCATGGCCACATAACTTCTTGTTATTCTGTCATTCACTCATGTCTGACTCTTCATGACTCCATGAACTATAGTACTTCAGACCCTAACCTCCACTATCTCTCAAATTGTGCTTAAGTTCATGTTCATTGTTTCCATGATATTAGATAATCATCTTGTCCTCTGCTGTCTCTCCTTCTGTTTTCAATTTTTCCCCACTTTAGGGTCTTTTTCAATGTATCTTGTCTACACATCATGTGGCCAAAGTATTTAAGCTTCAGCCTCAATATTTGACTTTTCAGAGAATAGTCTGATTTAATTTCTTCAAGTATTAACTCATTTGATCTCCTTGCTGTTTAAGAAACTCTAATGAGTCTTCTCCAGCACCACAGTTTGAAAGTATGGGTGCTTCTTGACCTGCATACTGGTTCCACAGGAGAAAAATAAGATGATTTGGTACTACCATCTCTTTGAGGATTTTGCACATTTTGTTGTGATCCATATATTTAAATGTATTCAATGAAGTGTAATCAATGAAGCAGAAGGAGGTGTTTTTTTCTGGAATTCTCTTGGTTTCTCCACAATCCAGCAAATGTTGGCAATTTAATTTCTAATTCCTCTGTTTCTTTGAAAATCAACATGCTTTTCTGGTCATTCTCAATTCACATATTACTGAAACCTATGTTGCTGAATTTTAAGCATAATCTTTGCTAACGTGAAAAGAATGGAATTGTTTAGTAATTTGAAAATTCTCCTGTTTCCTTGAGAGACTGCCCCTTTTATCATATTTTTTTCTCTCTTTAATCTTTAATTTCTCTTTAGCCATTGTCTCTTCCTTTGTCTACAAACATGTACAGATCTCAACTATCCCTAAAAAAAACTTTCCTTATTCCTTCAACTCAGTAGGATAAAAACCAAAACAAATTATACATGCTTTGCCTCCACTTTCTCACACAACCCTCATTTCTTAACTTCTTGTATTATCCTTATTGATCCCATCACTTGATTGAAGCTGTTCTCTTCAAGGTTACCAATGATCTCTTAGTTATTAAATTCAGTGGCCAATTTTATTCTCCAGTCTTTATCTTTATGAAACTTTGAGCATTGCTAATAACTTTTTCCTCCTGGATAGTCTATTCATGATGGGTTTCTTTTACAATACTGATTTTTCATGATTTTCTTTCTAATTATATGACTTTTCTTTTTTAGTCCCCTTTGCTACATTGACATCTATAGCCTGCCCCTTTTGTAAAAAAGGTATCACAGGACTCTTTCATAGGCCTTCTTCCCTTCTTTTCTCTGTACTCTCTTGGTTTTTCATAAACTCCCATGGATATAATTATGACTTCTAGAAAAATGATTTTTAAATCTATACAGTGGCTGAAGGAGGAAAGTAAAGAAAACTAAAGAAAGGAGAAAAAGATCTAGCATACATTGTATATGCACTTAATATTTTAACAATTCAATTCATTTCATATATATTAAACACATAACATAGAGGGGAGTTGGATATTGGTGAAGATACAATGTTCAGCTAATATAAGGTTCCTATTCTTTTTTTTTTTAAATATAAATTCCTCTGCTTAGGTTTTGTTTTTAATTTATTTTTATTTATTTATTTTTTGCTGAGGCAATTGAGGTTAAGTGACTTGCCCAAGGTCACACATTTGAACTCAGGTCTTCCTGACTTCAGGGCTGGTGCTTTATCCACTGCACCACCTAGCTGCCCCAAGGTTCCTATTCTTAATGAAGCATCTGGTCTATTAAGGGGGAATGACTTATGTAGATAAGTATGATGCAAAATAATGCATTTAATTGTTCTTGAGTAGTATAAGCAAAGGGTTAGATGTATTCTGGGTAGAAAGTTCATTATTGCTTGTAAGGGATTAGAACAGTTTTCACAGAAAAGGTGACATTTGAGCTGTGCCTTAAAGGATGGGTAGATTTCAATAGGACTTGAAGATCAAGGATAGGGACATAGAAAGCATAAGCATGAGGCAGAAAAGCCATGGACATAATTTACTAAATATATAGAAATAATGAACATCTCAGTAGCTAAAAGCTTGTCTGGATAGAGAATCTTTTTAGCCCCCTGAAACTTTAAAAAAAGATAGATCTAAATGTAGATCTATCTATATCCTATATATATCCCTGATATGAGGAGGATAAGGATAGCAAATGACTTGAATTATGAAGTTCTGGGCTGCAATAGAGCTAAAGCTGAGTGGGTGTTCACATTAGGTCCAGAACTTACACGGTGATCTCCTAGAGATTGGAGGCTTGCCAGGTATCCTAAAGAAGAATGAATCAGCCCTAGTTGGAAAAACAGAGCAGGTTAAAAGTTTCCAATCAACAATGAAATTGAGTTTGTGAGTGTCTAAGGAAAGATGGAGTGATCTATTCTGCAAGACTTCTTCTTGTTTATGAATACATTTTTACCTTCTTTTGAATTTCTGCTGCTGTCTGTTTGGTGATCTCTAAGTTTTCTATTAAGGCTGTATCTCCCAGAAAGTTCCCAGATGCAGAGGAGAGGTGAGACAGCAAATTGTCTTCCAAGGTTTTCAGGGTGATCTTGAACACATTCTGTTGTTTTGTCAGATCTGACTGTAAATGTCAAAATGAGATGAAGCCAATTACAAACCCAGAGTTTTCAGCATATAAGAAATTCTCACCTAATGTTTCTTGTCAGTATCACAGTAAGAGGATAATATGGCAGTGTAAAGTCATCAAAAGTTAACTTTTTCTGAATCTTCTGGCCTATGATTTTACCCTTAGTTTATAAGAGTGACTTCCTGCAGAAGGCAATAGCTTCATCACTATGATTTTAAATTAATTTTTTTCAGTTAACAAGCATTTGTTTTTCCTTCCTCCCACCTCTTTCCACTCAACCTTCCCACAAAAACAACATTGTAATGAATATAGTCAAGAAAAAAGATTCTTCAAAATGTTCAAAAGTATGTTTCATTCTGCATCTTGAGTCCATTACTTCTTTGTTAGGAAATAGAAGGAAGAAATGAATGAAAGAAGGAAAGAAGGAAGACAACAAACATTTATTAAGAGTTTTACTATCTGCCAGGCATTGTGCTAAGCACATTATATATATATATATATATGTATATATAATCTCATTTAATTTTCATAATAACTCTGGGAGGTGGGCATCATTATTATCCTTGTTTTGTTATTGTTGTTGTTCACTAATTTCAGTTGTGTCTCACTCTTTATGATCCCATTTTGAGTTTTCTTGGCAAAGATATCGAAGTAGTTTGCCATTTTCTTCTTTAACTCATTTTACAGTTGGGGACATGCAGGTACAGGTAATTCATAATTCTTTTGAAAACAGTCTATTCATATCTTTTGACCACTTGTTTATTCAGACATGGCTCTTATCTGTTTGCTAATAGTTTATGTCTTGAATTTCAAAGCTTTAGAAGAGAACTTTGATGCAAAGATTCTCCTTCCGCCCCCGCCATTCAGCCCCTCTTTATTTATTTATTTTTTAAACCAAGATCAAGTGGTTTTGATATCTATTGCTTCATGATATGGTTTGAATTCTGGAAGTGCTACTCTCCCTTTATTCCTATTGATTCCTTTGATATTTTAGATCTTTTGTTTATCCAAATAAACTTTGCTATTATTTTTATCAAGTCCTCAAAGTATCACCTTGGTAATTGAATTGTGATAGTATTAAAAGTATAAATTAATTTTGGTATTATTACAATTTTTATTATGATGGCATGGCTTAGTCATGAGAATTTAATATTCTTCCAGCTATTTAAGTTATTCTTTATTTCTTTAAGGAGAACTTTTTATAAAAGTTTTTTGTATGATTTGAAAGGTTGATCATTAGATATTTTATGTATTTTGTAGTTATTTGGAATAGGATTTCATGTTTTATTTTTGTTTCTTATATTCTGATATTTTTATGCAAAAATGCTATTGAATTTTAATGGCTTATTTTGTAGTCTTCAACTTGACTGATGCTATTGTCTCAATTAATATATATATATTTTTAACTCCTTAAGACTTTCCAAATATGGCATCAGCTTAGCAATTAGGAATAATTCCATCTTTTTTTTATCCAATTTTTATGATAATTTCTTTCTCTAGTTTTATTGCTAGAATTCCAGAAACAAACAAACAGTAATGGGAAGAGTAGTTATCATTGTTTTATTCCCTTTAATTATTAAGTTTCTAGTATATCCTCATTGCATATGATATTTGCTTTTGATTTTAGATAGATGCATTTAATGATTTTTTTTTTTGGCTTTTTGCTGAGGCATTTGGGGTTAAATGACTTGCCCAGGGTCACACAGCTAGGAAGTGTCAGATCAGATTTGAACTCAGGTCCTCCTGACTTCAGGGCTGGTGTTCTATCCACTGTGCCACCTAGCTGCCCCCATTTAATGATTTTTTAAAAAAAGGTTCCTCTAGGTAGTTTTTTAAAAGTTGCAATGATTATTGTCAAAGCTTTTTTGTTTGTTTTGATTCTATTCAGATAAACAAATAGTTTTGTATATATTGGTTTTTAACATAATTATACTGCTTGTTGCATACTTGGAAATAATTCAGTTCATTCAATTTGGAAATAATGAATCTTTTCTTGGATAAATGGAGTTTGTTTTTACAGTATTTTATTTAAAATGTTAGAGTTAATAATCACTAATGACACTGAGCTACAGCTTTTCTTCTGTGTTTTATCTTTTTTTTCTGGTTTAGATATTGTCTATATTTGTTTTATAAAATGATTCATGATTCATTTTTTTCCCTCTATTTTTGAAAATAGTTTGGGAAATATTTGTACCAATTCTTCTTTAAAATTTATTATTTTTTGATAGTTCTTTTACATCTAGTTTAATTTCCTCTAGTGTGGGATATTTTGTGTTTTTGAAGATGTAATTTAGCATATAATTATATATGATATATTCTGATTATTCTTATTATTTTTTCCAGTTTTGTTGTGATGTCACATTAGTTATTTGTTATTTTATTGATTTTAATTATTTTAACTAACATTTACCAATTTTGTTATCTTTTCAAAGGACCAGCTTTTAGTTCTTTTATTTCCCAATAACTCTATTTTCCTATGTGTAATTTTAAATATCTCCTCTTTTGTTCTTATTTTAGGTTTGTTTATTTTTTTTAGCTTTCTAATTTTTTTCAGTGCAGATTCAGTTTATTAGTCCTTTCTTTTTGCATTTTATTCATATTTTTTGGGGGGATTTTATTTCTCCACTGAGGAATTCTGTTTTAGCTGCATCCCAGAAATGTTGTTTCATCATTATCACTATCTTTCACGTAATTATTAATTTTTCTATAACTTGTTCTGTTAGCCATTCATTATTTAGGATTTCACTAAAAAATTTTCCTTTTGGGTCTGTGCCTTTTGCTTATGGCTGAAGAATTGCTTTGTTGTACATTTCCTTCTTAGTGATTTAGAACATTTCTAAATATATGATTTTTGATAGCTTGAATTCCTTCCTCTGAAAAGTACTTGTTCACATCCTTTTAATAGTTCCTAAGTATACTTAGGGATACCTGTTCAATTCCCTGGGTATCCCCTAAGTATCTGAAAAAAAATTGATACAAAGATTTTTTTCCCCACAGATTACTTGCTTCTCTTATGAGAAGCTTTGTTATTCAGGACATTTTATGTTTTTGTGGCTATTTATCTATTTCATTTAGATTGTTAGTTTCATTGAAAAACTGGACAAAATAATTCCTAACAACATTTTATTGCTTCTTCATTGTTTGTGAACTTATCTTTTTCATTTTTTTATACTGGTAATTTAGTTTTCTTTATTTTTTGAAAATCGTTAGCTAATGAGTTTTTTAAATTGGGTCCTAGATTTATTTAATAATTCAATGATTTTCTTGCTATTAATTTTGTTAATCTCTTTGATTTTCCAATTTTAAATTTTGGTGTTTAATTGGTATTTTAAAATTTATTGTTGTTCTACTTTTCTTAATTGTGTGCTGATAAGGTTAACATTTTCCTTATGCAGCTTTCTTTGCTCCCCAAAACAAATTGAATTCAGTCTTATGTTACTTAGATTCATGTTCTAGGGGCATAGAAAACCCCAGCTATGTAGAATCTGTTCCTCTCAGATTTGGTGGATGTTTGAAACCTTGTTAATAACCACACTCTGATGATATACTGACCAGTTGTTTTCAGACAGAAATGAGGGGGAGCATATCCAGAGAAGCTATTTGCTGTATATTTTCTACAGTCTTAGGACAAAGTAAATCTCCTTTGGTAAATGGTCTAAACACTGAACCTGATTTAAGAGGATATAGGTATTAGAGACATGCTTTCAAGACATGCCTAATTTCTTGATTTGCTTTGTTTCTCTTATTGGTGAAAGTATTTAAAGATATAAAATTTCCCATGAATACCACTTTAGCTATATCCCAATAATGTTGGCATGCTGTTTCAATGGTTTCATTACTTTAATGAAATTACTGATTATTTTCAGGATTTGTTTTTTGACACATCAATTCTTTAGGGTTATTATATCATCTTCAATTGCTTGTTACTTATTTTATTAATAGATATTTATTGAATGTAAGTTTTATTGCATTTTGATCTCTCAACAATATATTTAATATCTCTTTTCCTGGACTTGTGATATTTTATTGCAGTAATATAGCCAATTTTTGTGAAGGTGCTTTACACAATTTAGGAATATGTATACTCCCTTTTATTTCCTGTTCTTTATTTTAATGGTGTGCATGTCTTTCTGTTTCAAGTGTATTTCTTTCTGACTTTTAGTTAAGGCTAATCTTCCCAGTTTGTTACTGAGTAGATAGCTATTTAGAACTGGAGCTTTTCCCAGGCCTGGTACTATACAGTTGGTAATCTCTATAACAGATTCCTAGTGAACTTTTCATTGAAATTACAAAGTCTTACTTTGTTAGCAATATAGCTAGGAAAATAAATGTTTTCTATACTCCACTGTTCCTAAATCAAAAAAACCTGCCATATCATCCCAAAATGCATACCCATCTGTGACCTACTCACTCTCAGTTCCTCTAAGTCTGGTCTTTCCATGCTGACTACTGCTGCCAGAAGTTGGTCCTCTAAGCCATCTCTAGTCACAGTGAAGTTGATAAGAGTTGCCTGGGCTTGGAGCTCAGGCTGATAGTGGGGATTGGCAAGCTTGGTGTGAAGAATGAGGCGGAATCTGGGATTATATTCACACTCTTTGTCTCCAATTTTAATGAACCTGAAACATAAATTATATGAGTGGATAATACTTAAAAATTTTAAAATATTTTTATTTACTATTTTATTTTTCTTCAATTATGTGTAAAAACAATTATTAACATTCATTAAATTTTTTTGAGTTCCAAATTGTTTCTCTTTTTTTCTTTTTCATTGAGAATGCGAGCAATTTCATATAGATTATGTTTGTGCACTCATGCAAAACATATTTCCATATTAGTCATGTTGTAAAAAAAACACAGACTTAAAAAAACCAAGAAAAATATCAAAATAACAAAAGTTTTAAAAAGTCCTTCAGAATTAACTTGGACTCATTGCATTGCTGAAAATAGTTTGAGTCATTCACAGTTGATCATTGCATAATATTGTTATTATTGTGTACAGTGTTTTTCTGGTTCTGTTAATTTTACTTCAATTTATATGTCTTTCCAAGTTTTTCTGAAATATGCATGATTGTCATTTCTTATAAAGCACAATAATATTCCATCACAATCATATACCACAGCTTGTTCAGCCATCTCCAATTAATTGGCTTTTTCTCAGTTTCCAATTTTATGCCATCACAAATAAATATCTGTATATATACAGGTCCTTTTCCTTTTCCTTAAAAAATCTCTTTGAGATATAGACCTAGTAGCAGTGTTATTGGGTCAAAGGGTTTATAGCTCTTTGGGCATAGTTCCAAATTGCTCTCTTGAATGTTTGAGTCATTTCACAACTCTACTGACCATCATGCATTGAGAGTTTTAATTTTCCTACATTACCTCCAACATTTGCCATTTTCTTTTTCTGTTATATTAGCCAATCTGATAGGTGTGGGATGATATCTCAGAGTTGTTTTAATTTGCATTTCTTTAATCAATATTGATTTAGTGCATTTTTATATGACTATGGATAGCTTTAATTTCCTCATCTGAAAACTGCCTGTTCATATGCATTGGCATTTATTAAATGGGCAATGACCCTTATTTTTTATAAATTTGACTCAAATTTCTATATATTAGAGAAATGATTTTTATCAGAGAAATTTGTAAATTTTTTTTCACAGTTATGATTACTAACTATATATTTCCATCCACCCTATTTTCTCTCCTGTTTATCCTATTCTTTCTCTCATTTCATTCTTTCCTCCCTCAAAAATGTTTTGTTTCTAAATATTGCCTCCTCCACTCTTCTCTTCTTTTCACCAGCCCTTTCTCCCTTCTCTTATTTTCTTCCTATCCTACTTTCCTGTAGAGTAAGATAGATTTCTTTATCTAATTGAATGTTTTTTTTAAGCCAATTCCAATGAGTAATATTCAAGCACTCTCTCTCCATCTCCCCCAGCTTCCCCTTTACTGTAAAAAAAGGTATTCTTTTGCACCTCTTTTATGTGAGATAATTTACCCCATTCTACCTCTCATAGTGCATTTTCCTTTGCCCCCCCCCTTATTTTTATTTTTTTTTAAGGATATCATTCCAACATATTTGAATAACACTTCTGAAGTTGGTTTGGGATGTTGGTGCTGTTGAATGTATTTCAGTGGCATCACAAAACTTTCTAATCATTGTAATGGAACCTAATAATGACTGACATTTCCTGAGAGCACTGTCTCATCTACCCTAGCATGCTGGGGTTGAACCTTGGTATCTTTACGTATCCTAACATCAGTAATGGAAGAAGAGGATATGTTGTTTTTGTCATTAATGTCATTGATGTTATAGATTGAAAATGTATGACTGGCAGATGGCATAGTTCTTCCATACCCTGTTTGATGACACAGGGCCACTTTAAGTTTTATATTTTTTTAGTAAAGAGTTCAATAAGTCACCCCAAGTAATCAATAGTATATAATCTAAGGATTTTAGGGCAGGATTAGGGAGTCTTGGAATGATATCAAGACAACTGTTAGTGACAACTATCATTCCTTGCCTAGTATTTATCTTCTATGTATTTTTCTTTTCTTTTATTTCTTCCTACAACTTTTTCTCCTTCATGGTTAATGCGCGTTGTCTGTCATGGCAATTTTTAGTCGTTCTAGTAGTATCTGGAGTTAAAGAGATCAATGGCCCTTAACTCAAAGAAAGAATGATTAGAACTATAAACTTTTACGAATTGAAAAAAGGCATAGTATCTTCACAACAGATATGGGCAATTGTGTGGGTGTGTTTGAGCATGTCTATGGGGATAGCAAATGCATAATAATCAATGGCTAAAACGAAACCAGATCTGATAACAGCACACCTGACTCAAAATATTTTCAATAATAGAATGTTCAACAAATGGTTAATTCCTAGGGACATAACAGGATCTTGTAGGAATGCTGAGGTGGAGGATAAGGAATATATCTTTGGTATTGAGAAATTCCCTTTATGGTCCTGAAGTCAAAGGATTAAAATATTGTAGTACTTGTTTTTTATTAGCAGGTATCCCAAGTGATGCTTACAATGAAAATATTCAAATAAATTAATGTAGGAGTATGAAGGTGCCTCATTATTATGACTACTGTTTTCACAAATAGATATAAAAAGGGCAGAATAAAGAAGGAAGCCCTGCCAAGATTCTGTCCCATATTCATAATCATTTAGGCTGGCTCAATAGAGCACAAAACCAATAATAAAGTGGTACTGGATAAAGTTTCCTCTTGTTTTAAGATGAACTGGATGATATTGACAGATCACTTGTGAAGCCATAAGTGGAAGATAGTAGGAGGTGAAATAACCCATATGTTGGTGAAATCTGGATACTTTGGAGGGTCTTCTCTGCCATTAAAACAAAATGAATATCTTTCTTAGCTAGTTTATCACCCTTAATTCTATAATTTCATCAAAATACTGTAAGTAGAGATTTCCAAGTACTTTAAAATATCAGTTGATAAGAGAATATATTCTAGAGGACAAGAGGCATCTTGGCACATCTCTGTGAAAACTGTATCCATTCTTACAAAAAAGCAAACAATGACTATGAAACTTACCTTCCTTTTTTAATTACTTCTCTTCCAAGCAGAGGTCCTAGAACAGGGTCCACTGACTCTCCCATGTTTTCAATCAATATTATATCACCATCTGCTAGGGCATGTTCTATGATATCAAGGTATCTGAGGAATTGAAGATATATAGTATAAATTGAGCAGAGCCTAAAGAAGGATCTGTAGACCCAAAGTTTACTTAAACAAGATTATACTGACAGTAAGGCCTTAAAGTAATTAGTTTTTATGGGAATAATTGTGTGCTTATATTTCTTTGGAAAAGAATACCTCTTAGTATTTGGTGGGAATAAAAAACAGTGGAGTTGGCATCCTACCCTGGTTGGTCACTAAAACTTTGCAAATTGTCCCTGACCCTGTTAATAATATAACCATTATTGTCAGGAGAATTTAGGGAGGTTCTTTAAGACTTATTTCCGATAAAATATAGAAATATAGTCAAACGTGTAGAACTTTAGCTCCAAATTTAGTTGAATAGGACAGAACAGCAAAAACTGTGGAAAGGTACAAGCTATTGCCATTGGACATAGCAATATCATATAATAATGACAAGTTTAGTAGGAGAGAGAATTTAATGTTAGAAGAGATATTTAGGTTTCATTAAAACTTCCTCTAGAGTGTATTTTGACTTAATTTTTTCTTGGTAAATATTAATAATCAGAGATTAGTAATAAAGTGTTTTATTTTCATAAAAGTCTAAGTTACTGAATAGTGTGATAATTCAATTTGAATAGCAATAAGCAACAAACATTTATTAAATGCCTGTTATATACAAAGCACTGTGTTAGGAATTGGCCACACAAAGACAAAAATAAAAATCTCTACTCTCAAGATGTTTGCATTCTTTTTTTTGGGGCAGGTAGATACAGTATTAGTCCCAGACCAAAGCTTCAGACACAAAGCCCTACAACTGCTTAGATGAAGGCCTCAGACAACAGGTCTATTGAGAGTGCTCAGACTTGTAGGCTATCATCTTTATTTTACCCAAATACTGAGGATTCTTTTACTAGACATTTACTGAACTAGATGCCTAGCCAGATTCTTGACTACTTTCCTATCTAGCTCTCTGGTGTATAAAAAATCAATACCTCACAATCCTAAAGGATGGAGGTCTTAATCAAATCAATTTTCAAATGCAATATGCTTTCTAGTAGTAGCACAATCATATTTCCCTACTACTTAAGATTGACAATAAAACATAGTAAATATAGTTGCTATCTATTAAGTGCCTACTATGTGGTTTTCCTCTTTCCATAATCTTACCCACACTTTGTCCAAACATACTCCTCTTCCCAGGCTTATTTCCCCTCTGTCATCCCCTTTGATTATGCCTTTTGATATCTTACATCATTGTTAGCAAACTTTTCTAGATCCTAGAATTTTTTCTCACACACAATCTTTCCATCTTCTTGCTGGCTCTTTGATTATGTTCTTCTAAATTTCCATTTTTCCTCTATCTTATTACTTTTCTTTTTCCTCACCATGATGTGCTGTCCCTCTATTTCTCTCTCCTCTTTCAGTCAATCATCAATTCTAGCCCCACTTTCCTCACTGCACTATGCATTATTAATTATTAATACTGTATTAATCTTCTAGTTAAACAATTTAATTAGAGATTTCCCTTAGTTCTTGAACACTTTGCTCCCTTGTTGCACCATTATTCACTTTATGTCACCTCTCAAGTCTGGGTCACTCAGGGGATTCACACCACATCCCTTCAGAAGAATGTAAGCTCCTTGAGAACTACTTTACTTGTGTCTTTTTGTTCCATAATAAGTATTTGTACATAGTTTCTTGCACATAGTAGGGATTTAATATATATTTGCTGAATTGAACAGAGATATAAACTGTGACCTGATACTTAGACACTCAACATACTGAACACAATCAAGATTAACACAATACCAGGCACATAATTAGTGCTTAATAAATAAAGATTGATTGATTCCTATCTTTCCTCACTAATTTCAATGAAGTTCACATGTTATTTCTTCAACTTCAGAGAAATTCCCAGATAAGTTCTTTTCAAATAACTGGACAAAAGCCTTCATTTTTCTCCTTCCCAAGGCATTTTTTTTATGGCCACTTTCATTCACAAGTTCAAATTTCATCCTTTTTTTTATTTCCCTCAGTTGTTAAATGTTCTTTTCATTTTCAAATTCCCTTATAGTAACTTATCTGCATTGATGTTTTCTCCCAGAAGAATGTAAAATCTTTTGGGGTAAGGACTATTATATTTTGACCTTTGTATCCCCTGCACATAGTAGGCACTTAATACACTTTTAAAAATCATGAATTGAATTGGATTTTGGAGGATGGATAGGATTTAACTTTCTCATGGAGATTTAAGTTTCATTAGAAAGCAGGTACCATATGTACAATATATAAGTTATCATAGGAAGACAGGGGTAGAAGATCATTTCAGGTAGAAGTTCAGAGCTGGAAAAGACTTCAGAGATCATTTATTTCAATTTCCACCTGAAAAAGTATTCTTTCAGAAATATACTCAACAATTAGTGGTCATATAAGCCTCTATTTAATGTCAAGAGGAAGCCCACTCTGTTTATAAAGTTTTTCCTTAAATCAAGCAATTTTAAATATGTTCCTTAGAAAAGTGTTGGACATGTATAAGAACAATCAGTCAACAAGCAATTGTTCAGTGTGTATTATGTGTACTGTAGACGTAAAGGAACTCACATTCTAATAGGAGAAATATCTAAAGCCAAGCATATATAAGATATGATAATCTGAGAGGATAAAGCACTAGAAGCAGAAAGGGACTAGGAAAAGCCTCTTGCAGATGATAGTACTTAAACTAGGTCTTGAAAGAAGTCAGGGAAAACCAAAAGGCAGTAGCAATAAGAGAAAGGGAAAAAAAACATTCTAAGCATAGGGGTCAAAGCAAGTTCAAAGACATGGAGATGGCATATTGTGTTCAAGGAACACCAAGAAAGCCAAAGGACCTAGACTATACATAATATATACAGGGGATTAAAGTATAAGGAGACTGGAAAGATAGCAGGGGACCACGTTACGAAAGTGTTTTAAATGCCAAACAAGGAGTTTATCATGGAATTCATGGAGTTACTAAAGCCACTAAAACCTACTAAGTGGGGGATAAAGGTAAGGGAAGTTAGATGTGTACATGTATGTGTACATGTGTGTGAATGTACATACATGTGACAGACATAGTCAGACTTGTGATTTTGAAAAATCGGCTGAATGCTGGGTAAACAAAAGTGGGGGACCAGCTAGTCCTAGTTGATGAGGACCTGAATTAAGGTTGCTTTTCAGTGAATGAAGAAAAGGGGTCAGATATGAGAAATACTATAACTTGTGAAGTTTGATAGTACACATGTAAGACATAGTATAAAATGGGTTGAAATGGTCTTGAATGGCAGTCAAAGAAGTATGGACTTTCTGTAGGTAGGTTATGAGAAGTGACTGGAGGGTTTTGAACAAATGAATGAAATGAATAAATTGCGTAATAAAGATTTTTCAGGCTGTGGAAGATAAACTTTTTAGGGGGAAAGGTTGAAAAGGGGAAGATTAGTTAAAAACCTATTGCACTACCCCACCCAGATAACTAATAAAGGTCTGTATTAATATGGTAGTAGTGGGAAAAGAAAGAACATTAATTAGAAAGATATTGTGGAGGTTGCATAGACAAAACTTGGTGACTGAGTATGCAGGACAGAGAGGGAAGAATTAAATAAACACTAGGCTTTCAATAATCAGAAAATGGAATCATTACTGACAAAAATAGGGATTTTAACATTAGGAATTGGCTTGGAGGGTGGGTTATAGGGACAAAACTCCTAATCACTATGATTTCCAGATGGAAATGTCTAGCTGGTAACTAGAAAAGAGATTTTGCAGCTTAGAAAAGATATTTCAGTAGGGAATACAGATTTGGGAGTCATCATCTTATAATCACTACAAGTGATTTTTGAAAAATGGGAATTCTTTTGCTAAGCACTTACCCTTTCTGGCCAATCTGGGTGACTCGAAGGCCTTCGCCATATTTCTTCTTGATCCATTTGACTCCTTGTAGTTGAGGGTCAACAATAAGTGGCCATCGTTCACAGTTCATAAAAATTGTAGCATTTTCTGTTGACATTCGGTCAGCAGGCAGACCCTCATTTTGCCAGGTGGCTATGTCTGCATCATCAGTTAGCATTTTTAGGGGATCCAGGGTGGAGGTGACTGGAATAGGTACCTGATAGAGAAAAAGAACATGAAAAGGGAGAATAGTGAGTCATATTAACATGTAGACAAACTAGGCAAGGACATTCTCATGGAGATAAATTTCATTAATCTCATGTATAATGTTTAATGTACCATAATATAATGCCTTGGAGTTGGGAAGATCTGACTTCTGATACAACTAGCTTATGTGATCATGGGCAAGTCACTTAATTTCATGGTATTTCAAAGAACTTTATAAGGCAATGGTTACAGAAGAATTACCAATCTGCAGTATTGGAAGAAATTTACCTATCAGTGGAATCAAAGATAGAAATATTTAAAAAAAAAGACAAAAAAGAGCTTTCTTAAAGATTGGTTATAGGACCAAATTTGCCTTTCCCCCATTTGATACAAAGATTATAGCAGAACATAGCTTGTATTTCCAAAGAACTTCGTTCTTTGGAGTTCTCAGGGATTCAGGAATCTGTGCACAAATAAGAGAAACCATCATTAGAAAGTTGTTTATGGTTAAACAAAGGTATATTATTGACCTGTTATTATTGACAATGACACACGTTTTTTTCATCTTCTCTTTAGCTATCCATATCCTGTCTATCTTTCAAGACCTAGTTCTGATTCCAATTCTTTACCTAACTATTCCTCCACTTCACTTTAGGCAGTCACAATGGTCATATTCTTATCTTGCCATTACCCAAACTATTTCATTTCCTTGTTTGTGAAATTAGAAATTCCCTTTTCTAATCATATTATTTTGTCATTCCACCTTTCTCTGTCCCTTACATGTCCTCAATGTGACATATTCCTTCCACCTCTCTGTCTTTTTTTTTTTTTTTAGACCATTATCCCTAAACTGACTCCACTTTTCCCCCTTTGTTATTTTGACCTTTTGGTAAATAAACTTAAACACTACATTTTCTTTTACCCTCAAATTTCTTGCTCCCTTATCCTATTACTAATCATGTCTTGCCAAATTCTGACCCTAGCTCTTTCCCACTGTAAACTTATTTTTATCATATTCACATAATGCCAAAGAAAGCTAGAGGAAATCACTAACCATGCAGATTAACCCATTATATATTTGTGTTACATAGTCTCAACAAGGTTCTTGTTCTATTCTTCTCTCCATACCTTATTTTCTCAAGCCATGCATGGCTCTCCTTTCACCATACCCACTAGCCAAAAACTTCACATGATATTTCATTAAAAAAATTGGGACTATTCATCAAGATTACCTGTCCTCCCTTCTCATTTCACATCACTTCAATCATCTTTTGCCACTATTTATTCCTTCACTCTAATTTCACATGAAGTAGAGGCCTTCTTTTCTTTTCTCTCTTTTTTTTTTTTGCTGAGGCAATTGGGGTTTAGTGACTTGCCCAGGGTCACATAACTAGGAAGTGTTAAATGTTTGAGGTCAAATTTGAACTCAGGTCCTCCTGACTTCAGGGCTGGTGCTCTATTCACTGAGCTGCCTAGCTGTCTTGTGGCCTTCTTTTCTAAACCAAATTCTTTTTAAAAAATACATATTGCTTTATTAATCATGTTGGGAGAGAAAAATCATAGCAAAACAGAAAAACCATGGGAGAGATAAAAAACACAGAAAAAAGAAGTGAACATGGCATGTGTTGATTTACATTCAATCTTCATAGTTCTTTTTTTGGATACAGATAGCATTTTCTGTCCAAAGTGTATTGGGTTTTCCTTAAATCACTGAATCACTGAGAAGAACCAAATCTTTCATAGTTGATCATCATACTTTCTTGCTGTTATTGTGTACAATGTGTTCATGGTTCTGCTAAGCCAACTTCTTTATGAGAACTTTGATATCCTTTCTTGACTTCTATGAATTGCCCCACTACTATGCTCTTATCCATCACTCTCTATTTATGGTTTCCTTGTCTGCTGTGTATAAGCACATTTTTTTTTTACTAAGGCAATTGGAATTAAGTGAATTGCCAGTGTCACACAGCTAGGAAGTGTTAAATGTCTAAGATCAGATTTGAACTCAGGTCCTCCTGACTTCAGGGCTGATGCTCTATCCTCTGCACCACCTAGCTGCCCCAACACATTTGTTCTTAAAACCCCCAAACAAATCCTTGTTCTTACCATCCCACTATTATCCTCTTTCTCTCCTCTATTTCATGGTTAAACTCCTTGCAGTGAGTTTAACCATGGTTAAACTGTCTGCAGTGAGTGCCTCTATTTCCTCTTCTCTTATTCTCTTCTAATTCCTCTGTTATATTTTTTCTGACCTCATTATTCAATTAAAATGATCCCTTCCAAAGTTATCAGTGATTCAGGATAATTGCCAAATCTAATGGCCTTTTCTTAATCCTCATCCTCCTTTTGCAGCATTTGGCACTGCTGATCACTTTTGGATATTCTCTGTTTTCTAGGTTTTTTGATAGATTACAATTTCCTAGTTTTCCTCTTATTTATCTACCTGGTATTTATCAATTTCCTCTGTTGGTTTTTCATCCTTATCATAGTCACTGACTATATGTATAGGACCAAGGCTCTGTCCTGGGCTTCATTTCTTCTCCCTCCATGCTAGCTCCATCTATATAAATAAGTCCAGGATCTAAATATCCAACAAATCTATAAGTATTCACCACACAATTAATATGTACTAGGCATATTTCTGTCTGGATTTAATTTCTGACTTTCTGAATTACTTTCTCCAACATTTTCCAACAGATTGTAACCTAGAAGATAATTTCATGATTGTGATCAAGCAACCTTCTCACCCTAGAATATTCTATTTTAAGGAAGGGCCCAGGTGAACCATGCTTACTCCTTCATTCCTTTTCAGACTGTGCTGATGACTCTTTAAATTTCTTTTTTCACTATGCCCCATTGTGGATATCTTCCCCCCACTTTAGTTTTTTAAAAATGTGTTTTCTTCCCTCATTATAATGTAAACTTCTTGACAATAACAATTATCTTTCTTTTTCCTTCTAATTGTATTTCCAGGGATCACCCCTACATTGATAGATAGGTTTTGCAGTGGATAGAGCACTGGGCTTGAAGTTAGAGTAGACCTAAGTTCAAGTTCATATATTTTACAGAACTGAGGCCACTTGCCATGAGCTCTCTTTTCCTCTCTTTATCTCCTCTCTCTCAGGTACCTTCTGACACTTTCTCCTCATTTGCCATTGGCTTACATAATGAAGTGGCTTTATTCCTTAACAAGGCTAATTTCTTTTTTTTTTTAATAAAGCTTTTTATTTGCAAAACATATGAGTGACCTTTCAACACTGACCTTTGCAAAAAAACTTTTTTTTTCCCAAGCTTTTCCTTTCCCTCCCCCCGCCCCCCACCCCTAGATGACAGGTAATCTAATACATGCTAGATAGGATAAATTATATGACAAGTACAATACATGTATACATATCTATACAGTTATCTTACTGCACAAGAAACATCAGATCTAGAAAGAGAAGAAGAAAAAAAACAACCTAAGAAGGAAAACAGAATGCATGGAAATATTCACAGAAAGCGTTAAAATGCTGTGTTGTGGTTCACTCTCAGTTCCCACAGGCCTCTCTCTGGATGTATATGACTATCTTCATCGCAGCACAACTGGTTTGAATCACATCATTGTTGAAGAGAACCATGTCCATCAAAATTGATCATCGTATAGTCTTGTTGCTGTGTATAATGTTCTCCTGGTTCTGCTGATTTCACTCAGCATCAGTTCATGCAAGTCTCTCCAATCCTCTCTGAAATCCTCCTGTTGGTCATTTCTTACAGAACAATAATATTCCATAACATTCATATACCATAATTTATTCAGCCATTCTCCAATTGATGGGCATCTTTTCAATTTCCAGTTTCTTGCCACTACAAAAAGGGCTGCCACAAACATTTTTGCACATGTGGGTCCCTTTCCCTCCTTTAAAATCTCTTTGGGATATAGGCCCAGTAGAAACACTGCTGGGTCAAAGGTTATGCACTGTTTGATAACTTTTTGAGCATAGCTCCAAATTGCTCTCCAGAATGGTTGGATCCGTTCACAGTTCCAACAACAATGCATCAGTATCCCAGTTTTCCCACATCCCCTCCAACAGCTATCATTATCATTTCCTGTCATTTTAGCCAATCTGACAGGTATGTAGTGGTATCTCA
>JAJPUD010009495.1:0-10874 GCA_023553655.1 Myrmecobius fasciatus
TCATTTCATTTAGCATTAGTTCACATAATTTTCTCCATGCCTCTCCAAAATATCCTGCTGATTCTTTCTTATAGAACAATAATATTCCATAATGTTCATATGCCATAATTTATTTGGTCATTCTCCAACTGATGGGCATCCACTCCTCCAGTTTCTTGCCACTACAAAACGGATTGCCACAAACATTTTTGCACATGTATGTCCTTTTTCCTCTTTTATGATCTCTTTTGGATGCCAGTCCAGTAGAAGTACTGTTAAATCAAAGTGTATGGACAGTTTGATAGTTCTTTGTGCATAGTTCTAAATTGTGGAGGCCTACTTTAAAAAAAAAGAGTTGAAAGCTATGTAATAGGCTGGGAAAGTGATCAAAGTACAGAAAAAGATGTAGAAGCTTTAGCTCTGTTATCTTCTTCTGAATATATATTTTGATCTTCTTTTTCACAGTACTAATTTCCTATGGGCAAAAGCTTTTTTTCTGTTCTTTGCTCATTTTCCCAGAATATTGCTTAGCTTTTAACTCTCTGTTAAAGTAGGACTCACCTTTCAGGGTGGAGAATGCATTGTTCCAAGTTTCAGGTGTTTCATCTGGCCCAGCACAGTTCTAGCCCCAGAAAACCACTTGTGGACTTTGACAACCACTAAGTCAGTAGCAGCACTGGTGATGGCTTTTGAAGGTCCTAGCCCACAGGCAGAAAAGTGGTGAAACAGCTGATCAGAAGGAGATTACAGGGATCTTTTTGCTAGCTCTGAAATTGCAATGTGTCACTTTGCTACACTCTGATTAGACACTTAACCCTGGTTCATAAGCCCAGGGGCAAGAGCAGTACTGTACATTAGAGTTGCAGCCCTAGTAGAGTAGGAACTCTCCTCACAATTCCATGGCATAAAAGAAAGCTTGTGGTGGTTCATGGACCAGAGCAAAAGACAAAATAGTAGTAAACATACTTCTCTTTGTATCATACCACTTTGGAAGAAGTGAAAACTTAAGAGGCCACTAGAAGGATCTCTGAAAACAGATGCATGGATCCCCAGAAACTTGAGACATTGAACCCTCCACCCTGGAATCAAAGCCCTACTTTAACAAAGAGTTAAAAGCCAAGTAATAGGTTGGATAAATGAGCAGACAAAAGAAAAAGATTCTGACCACCAAAGGTTATCATGGTGGCAAAGAAGATCAAAACACATACACTCAAAAGAAGATAATAAAGGCAAATCTCCTACATCTAAACCCTCTAAGAAAAACAAGAATTGGTCTTAGGTTGTGAAATAGCCTAAATAATTTTAAAAATTAAGAGACAGAGAAAAAATTGGGAAGAGAATTGAGCCATGAAAAAGAAAATTAAAAAAAAAAACTAGTGAGAAGAATGCTTTCAAAATCAAAATTGGCCAAATGGGAAAGGAAAATAATTTCTTGAATATTAGAACTGAGAAAATGGATAGTTGTGATTTTATGAGTTATCAGTAAATAATAAAACAAAGCAAAAATAATGATTTTTTTTAAATGTGAAATATCTCATTGGAAAAACAACTGAACTGGCAAAATAGATCTAGGAAAAATAAGCCACAGTCTTTACTATACTTAAATTGTTTCTTTCTGAATAACAGAATATTAATTAACAACAGAATGACACAAGATTTAGTAGCTTCTACATTAAAGGACCAGAGGGCTTGGAAAATAATATTTCACAAAGTGATAGAGCTAGAATTACAACTAAGAATCAACCACCAAGCAAAACTTAGCCTAATGCTTATGGGGGGGGGGGAATATAAATTCACTTAAATAGAGGACTTTCAAGCATTCAAGAAGAAAAGACCAGAGATAAATAGCAAATTTCATTTTCAATTACAGGATTAAGGAGTAGCATAAGGGTGTTAATGAGGAAAAACAAATCATAAGGGACTTAATAAGGTTTACCTGTTATATCGTTACATGATACTTTTAACTGGAACTTTTTTTATTATTATGGGAGTTATAAAGGGAATACATAGAGGAAACAGATATGAGTTAAATATAAAGGAATAATATCTAAAGTAATTAAAGAATGATACAGGAATGTTCTGGAAGAATGAGAAAGGAAGAGGTGCAATCGTGTAAATTATGTGCCATAAAACAAACAAGAAAAACATTTTATAGTGGAGGGGGAGAAAAGGAGGGAAGGGGAAATGTAAACCTTTCTCTCATCAGAATTGGCTGAAAGAGAAAATAGCATATACGCTCAAAATGGGTACAGAAATCTACATGAACCTGAAAAAAAATTCAGAAGGAAAAGACATATGAGAAGGGAAGAGGATGATGAAGAAAGGGCATATGGGGAGGTGGTCAGTAGCAAAACACTATTGAGGAGGGTCAAGGTGAAAGGAAAGAGAGAATAAAATAAACAGGAATTAATACAGTTAGCAATAGTAATTGGGAAAAGAATTTTGATGGAAGTTTCTTTGATGGAGGCCTTATGACTCAAATATATAGGGAACTGAGTCTCTAAGTTAGTTATTTTTTGATTTATGGTCAGAAATTTGCTTTAGTTCTCAGGCAATATTATTTACCTTCTTCAAAGCTCCTACTATTTCTTCAATGGAAAAGCAGCTTAGACTCAGAAGAAATGGCAGAAGGAGAGGGAAGTTTAAACAATCAAAAGAACCCTAAGAAGGCCTCTAGGAGCACATTTGATTGTAATCTTCAGTTTTGCTCAGTTTGTGACATCATCTCGCACAGCCTAAATGAGGGAGCTTCCTAAATAGATTGAGATGAGTGAAGAACGCTGAAAGTGGTTTTATCATAACTTTAAGTAAGAGTAATGACTGACAGCAAGAGAGAAGACAGACAGAGACAGAAAGACAGACAGAGAGGGAACTGGTTAATGCAGTTATCTGAGAATAATTATTTTTCTTCAGCTGAGGACAGACTTCCTAACCATAGCAACTCTGTCACACAAAAGATAGAATAGCAACACCAATCAGAGTAGAAATAGTACATCTGATGGAAAATAGTGAATATTCACAGTGAGGAACAATAGCATACAACACTTGGGGAGCAGGGGAAGTCCAGTAGAAAGGAATATGATAAAACAAGCCTCTCAGCATTGATAACCTGATATTCTTTTCATTGAAGGTGACTTGATCATGTTTTCCATGCATGAATGCAACATACATGATTCCTATTCACATCTATTACTTTCATTTATTTCCTCTCTTTTTACTGGAGATAAATTTTATAGGAGATAGGTCTCAAGGTTGATGTGGAAAGAAGGCAAACTATTCAAACATAAGTTGGTAATTTGACTTAGTTTATGAGAACAATTATACAACTTGTCATTAAAGCGCATACTTGGTAAGTTTTATAGGGAAAGTTACAGTTGCTAAGAGTTCACGTGATACTCAATAACAGTTTATGTCAAAACAATATTTCTTTTCTTCACAGAAGTAATGTTAAATAATTACATGGCTGAATTTCAGCAAAATATGTGAAAGTTTTTCATGTTAACCTGGTAGAAAATTAGAGATTTGGACTAGTTATGTGAATTTGGAACTGGACTTTAAAAAAAAGATGTTAATACCTGAGAAGTCCCTGGTAGAAAGTAGAAGTGTGTCCTTGCTCCTATGATACACACCATTTAATTAACGACTTAGTTCAAATAGAAATATAAGTTTTATCAAATACACAACATGTATAAAATGGCTCTACTCTATATTGAATTACAGTCAGGAAACAAAAGGATAAACTATGTAACATGACTAAAACTAAATGTTCTATCTCCATATCCAAGCTCACACAAACATACAAGAGGTTATTTTTGCACTGCAAATTCAATTTGAATTAAAAATGTGATATGCTAATAAAAACTAGATTGATTATAAACTATTTTAATAAAGGCATAATATCTAGAATATGAAAGGTAATATGGTAGTTATGCATATTAAAGAAGAAGAGAGAGCTTATTTTCTTGTCATTTGAATATGCCTAGAACATTATAGTAAGTTCTGGTCAAAATATTTTCCTAAGAACATTGACAAACTCAAGCAGATCCTGATGAGGGAGAACAAAACAGTGAACACATTGGAAACCATGCCTTATGATACTTGGTTGTAAATTTTTAACCTGAAGCAGAAAAAATGGCAGTCTCATGAAAACAGTCCTGAAGTATTTGAAGAAACACGACATAGAAGATGATTTACACTTGTTCTGTTTGGTCCTAGATGGCAGAACTTGAAACAATGCATGAAAGTTGAAGAGAAGCAAATTTCAGTTTGATGTAAAATGTTTTCCCCATTAATAATTGGAGCTATCAAAATATAGAAAAAGTTGTCTCTGCCATAAGAAGTAGTGAAATTCACACCCTTAGAGTCTTTAAGCATTTTTGTTTATGTCTTGGCCATCATCTCAATAATTTCACAAAAAGGACATATTTTCATCAAGTCATATGTTGGCATTTTGCTCTAATGAGGGGGAAAATAAGAATTTATGATAGTATTATTTAAATGTCACTAATATAAAATGTCTAAATATTTTACAAATGTGATCTGCATGAAATTTTAAAGTGCCACATAAAATAGTATCAATTTAGGAGAAGTGTTGAAAGCAGCCCTTTCCATTATGAACATCAAGGATAAGAAATAGAATTACTTTACTCACCATTCAAAAAAACTGCTGGGAAAATTGGAAACTAGTGTGGAAGAAATTAGGGCTTGACCCACACCTAATATCACATAATAAGATAAGATCTAAATGGGTTCATGATTTAGACATAAAGAGTGATATTATAAGCAAATTAGAGGAACATAGGATAGTTTACCTCTCAGATCTGTGGAGAAGGAATAAATTTATGTCCAAAGAAGAACTGGAACTCTTAATTGAACACCAGATAGATAATTTTGATTATATTAAATTTAAAAAAGTTTTTATACAAACAAAACTAATGTAGACAAGATTAGGAGGGAAGCAATAAATTGGGAAATCAGCTTTACATTTAAGGCTTCTGGTAAAGGCCTCATTTCTAAAATATATAGAGAATTGACTATAAGAATTCAAGCCACTCTCCAATTGATAAATGGTCAAAGGATATGAACAGACAATTTTCAAAGGATGAAATTAAAACTATTTCCAGTCATATAAAAAGGTGCTCCAAATCACTATTTATCAGAGAAATGCAAATTAAGACAACTCTGAGATACCACTACACACCTGTCAGATTGGCTAAGATGATAGGAAAAGATAATGACAAATGTTGGAGGGGATGTGGGAAAACTGGGACACTGATGCACTGTTGGTGAAACTGTGAATGGATCCAACCATTCTGGAGAGTAATTTGAAATTATGCTCAAAAAGTTATCAAACTGTGCATATCCTTTGATCCAGCAATATTTCTATTGGGCCTATATCCCAAAGAGATCTTAAAAGAAGGAAAGGGTCTGGCAAGCTTAAAAATGTTTGTGGCAGCCCTTTTTGTAGTGGCAAGGAATTGGAAATTGAATGGATGCCCATCAATTGGACAATGGCTGAATAAATTATGGTATATGAATGTCATGGAATATTATTGTTATGTAAGAAACGACCAGCAGGATGACTTTAGAGAGGCCTGGAGAGATTTGCATGAAGTGATGCTGAATGAAATGAGCAGAAGCAGGAGATCATTACACACAGCAACAGCAAGACTATATGGTGATCAGTTCTGAAGGATGTTGCTCTCTTCAACAATGAAATATTTCAAACCAGTTCCAATTATTCAGTGAAGAAGAAAGCCATATACACCCAGAGAGACGGATATGAATGTGGACTACCACATAACATTTTCATGCCTTCTATTGATGTTTGCTTGCATTATATTTCCCTTCTCAGATTTTTTTTCTTGTAGATCTGATTTTTCTTGCACAGCAAATAACTGTAAAAATATGTATACACATATTTGATTTGTCAAATACTTTAACATAATTAACATGTAGTAGACTTTCTTCCAAATAGGGGAGAGATGGGGACTGTGGGGGGGAATTTGTAATAGAAAGCTTTGCAAGAGTCAATGTTGAAAAATTACCCATTCATATGTTTGGCAAATAAAAAGCTTTAATAAAAAAAGAGAAAAAAAGAAATAGCATCACTTTTAAAAATTCAAATTGTAGACAAAAATTCACTAGACATTATTGCAAAGCCTGAAACACTATACCATGCTGGTAGGGAGAGTAGAAAAGAAAAAGTAAAGGCATGAGGGAAAAGTAAAATACAGGTTTCTTTAATGAAATATAAAAATAAGTTACATGGTGCTTTATAATTTCCAAAGATCGTTCTCTCTGTCTCTGTCTTTCTCTCTTTCTTTCTGTCTCTATGTTTCTACATATAAATGATAAGTATATGTATGTATATATATATGAACACACATGTATAAATATGCATTTATAAAAACATACATATATGTATAAATAAATGTACATTGTGGAAATATATGTATGTGTCTATGCATATGTAATCTGATTCTCACCATGACTTGAACAGAATGAAAATCATGTCATTTGAGGGTTGGTGGAAAGAAAGGGAATTATTTGGAACAGCCATATGAGCTAATTGGTATCATCATCTCATACAGATGAAGAAATTAAGTCATAGAGAGCCTAAGTGACTTTTCCAGAATTTAATCATCTGTAAGTATCCATATTTCTTTCAATCTAGGTCTTTATAACTATAAATCTACTAGCCTATCCACTATGCAATATCCTCTCCCAAGACAGAAAGAAAAAATAAATGAATAAACAGAGTAGGAAATGGGGCATACACTGTGTAGAAGAATAAATGAGAAATAAAAAAGAAGGATGTGGAAACAAAAATAATTTTAATGATAAAATCAAATAATTATGAAATTAATATTTAAATTGAGTTAAGAGTTCCACAAATTAGTATGAAATTGTCTGGACTGAAGTGCATTTCACTCCAAATACTTGCTATATACCTGCGAAAAAAGATTATTCTCCTCTCCTGAAAATATTTAGTCAATTGTAGTATAACATATTATTAAAACAGTCAAATTTTCTAAATATATACATTAACACTATTGTAAATGTTACTTTCAGAGAGAAGGATTGTTTAATTGTTCATTTCAATTTTACAAATATTTATAAAAATGTACTAAATCTGTGATCTTATGGACATAAGCTAATAAATGCTCCTTAAAACCTATTAAAAATGCTAGATAAGGGTAGGTCTGTGTTTCTATTAGTTATAAGCAGTTGAAATTGATTGATTTTTATGAGATAATAAGTTTTGTTCATGCTGTATTAAACAAATTAAACAGCTATTTATTCAAATATTCTGAATACATAATTTTTCAAAATACATTAATACTATGAATTTGTTTTATTGTTTTTTTTAGTTTACCATTAGAAGTTCTCTTGATTTTGTTAAATAGAAGTAAAACAGGCATTTGCATATATCAATGTTTACATTTGAAATTAAAAGTTAATTTAGTTTCCATTTTTAAGGATAAAACAAGTTTTAAAATGAGGAGGATTTATTTTAGGACTGAGTGAATAATTGGATTACAATTCTTAAAGTTTAAGGGACCTTAGAAATTTCAGAGTTTAATCTTTTCATTTTATTGGTAAGAAAATGGTTCTATAAGGATTGTATAACTTGTCCAAGGTCATACCAGGAATAAATAACAAGATTTAAATACGAGTCAGAATTCTAACAAAGATCCCCTGATGCTGCGTACAAAACTCTCCAGAAATTGACAATTTTAAAGGATTATATGAATTAATGTTTAACATTTTAAGACTAAAGGTGAATAAACAGATAACTGCTTCTGATTATATATGGGTCAATTTAAAGGAAGAAATTTGTCTATTTTAAACCTTCTAGTATGCTGCACAGCCATTTAATTTAGATGCCAAAAGCCAGTGTCCCATATCCTTCCCTTTCCTTCCTTTCTCTATTTTCCCCATACTTTTCCTTCCTTGTCCTTCCATTTTCAAGGGCTTTTATTTCATCCAGGGTCATCTCCAGTGATCTTCCTTTATATCTTTCCAGTGTACCCAGATGACTCTGGAAGATGAAATAAGGCAGGTGACCTTGCCCAGTCCTCCCTCACATTAATCCAGTTCCCTTGCATGTCATGGTATCACCTCACTGATATTATGGTGCTCTTTGAAAATGAAGAACAAATGACTTCTGTGTATAAAGCTGACCCACAAACTGGAATGGGTCAGTTGAAAGACTTCCTCCCTCCTTCCTCTCCTCTCTCCTTTCCTCTCTCTTTCTCTTCCTTTTTTCCTTCCTTCCTTCCTTCTTTTCTGCCTTTCTCCCTTTCTTCCTGCCTCCCCCTTCCTTTCTTCCTCCCTCCCTTTCTTCCTCCCTCCCTTTCTTCCTCCCCTCCTTTCTTCCTCTCTCCTTCCCTTTCTTCCTCCCTTTCTTCCTCCCTCCTTCGCTCCCTCCCTTCCTCCCTCTGTCCACATAGTGCATGATACCCTTATCTACAGATGCTCTTAAAAGCATTTTCTTTTGTCTTTTACACCTCTTAACCCTCCCAAGATATCTTGGGATTTACTGACTAGATTTCTTACTTAAGGACCAGGCCTTAAACCCAAACCAATCTGATTCTCACTAACCATCAATAGGTCCTAGGCCAAGATCCAGTCATTATTTTGTTCCCGATAAGACTCAGATTGAATGCAATTAGCACTTATTTCTGCTTTGGCCAGAAATCCAGATTTATTTATTTATATTTTTTGACTAGGAGAAAGAGAAGATTCTTTGCCTCAATTGCTAACTAGATTTAATCACTGAATGGATGTAGCCTCAGTGAAACTGTTACCTATTGAAGATTTTAGCTTAAAAGGGCAAGGTCTCCCATTTCATTCAGGGTTTTCTCTAGATGTATTGATCTACATGTTGCCACTGCATCTAGATGGCTCTGGAAGGGAAAGTGAGACAGGTGGTCTTGCACGGCTGTCCATCACTTAAATCCAATTTATTTGCATGTCGTGATGTCACCTCGCTGATGTCATGTTCCTCTTCAAGAACAAAGGACAGACAAGCTATATAAATGGATGCAAAACTAAAACAGCAGAACTCAGATCAATTTCTACAATAGTATAAAGAAAAAAGAACAACAAAGACAACATTGAAAGCCTTTACAACTCTGATCATTGCAATAATAGAACAGGAATTCAGAGGATTGAAAAGAAAGTGTGTCACAAGTTATTGCCAAATAATAGATGAACTTGAAATGCAGAATTAGGTAAACATTTTTGAATGTGACTTATTTGAGAATTTATTTTTCTGGACTATGCATATGTATGAAAAGGGGATTTTTACTTCTTGGAGGTTTGATTGAAGGAAAAAATAACAAATATTTTAAAACAAATATTAATTAATTAACATTAAAATTTTTGCAATGGAAAAAGAGTTAATGAAATGTATTGGCATGATGTCCTGAACCACTCAATGTAATTAATCTGTCAAAAACAATAGATTTTGTTTACCTCCAGCAATATTCACAATAGCCACCTTTGCAGAGCACTTTATATATGATCTCATTTAATCTTCATAAGTTCATGAGATAAATAATATTAACATCCTTTTTTATAAATTAGAAAATAGAAAATGAGATGAGTAAAATTACTTGCTCAGAGTCACACAATTTCTAAGGATCTGAGGCAGGTTTTGAATTGAGATCTTCCTGAATTCAAGTCTAGCATTCTTTCCATTTTCCTATATAAGTAACAACTTTCAAATGAAGAAAAATTTCTTAGTAAAATAGGTGTGTACTTCATGGGGGCAGGAACGATTTTATGTATAACTTTTGAGTAGAATGGTACAAAGACTTCTCTCCCTGGAAGTAGGGAAAGTCGATGGAAAGTTGAGTTTTGATATTTATCATATATGTGGCATTAGCTTTGTCAGTTAGAATCTTTGGATTCCTCATTACAAAATTATATTCTATTATAAATTTTATGAAACAGTATTTTTTTCTCTTAACTTTCAATCAATGAATTTTTGTAACTTGCTAAGTATTCTTCATGAAAAATGTATATAACAAATGGCTGTGGAACTAAATTAAGTCTTCTGTACACCAAGTAATGGAAAAGTCAGCAAAGTGTTCCTCTTTGAGTCCCTGAATGCCTTTCTAAAATTAGACAGGTTAGCATTTTTATACAAAAATAATGTGCCATTACCTTCATGTACCATAACTTTTTCAGCCATTCCCCAATTGATGAGCATCTACTAATTTTCCAATCATTTGCTACTACAAAAAGAACTGCTAAAAACATTTTTTGCATATGTGGGTCTTTTTCCCTCCTTTATTATTTTCTTGGAATATAGACCCAGGAGTGGCATTGCTGGGTCAAAGGGTATGCACAGTTGTATAGCCATTTGGGCATAGTTCCAAATTGTGTTCAAGAATGGTTAGATTATTTCTCAACTCCACCAAAAATGCATTCATGTACCAATTTTTCCATACCCCCCTCCAACATTTATCATTATATTTTCCTGCCATCTTTGCCAATCTGAGAGGTATGAGGTAATATCTCATAGTTGTTTTAATTTCTCTAATCAATAGAGTATTTTTCACATGACTATAGATGTCTTTAACTTCTTAATCTGAAAATTATTCATATCATTTGACCATTTAACAATTGGGGAATGACTTGAATTCTTATAATTTGACACAGTTCTTTAAATTTTTTAGAAACAGACCTTTATTAGAAACACTGGCTGCAAAAACTGTTCTGCACCTTTGTATTTCCATTTTAATCTTGTCTTGATTTAGTTTTAATTTTAATTGTAATTGATTTTTTTATTAAAGCTTTTTTATTTTTATAACATATGTATGGGTAGTTCCCCAGCATTGATCTTTACAAAGCTCTCCATTACAACTTTTACCCTCAGTCCC
>JAJPUD010009495.1:11274-56587 GCA_023553655.1 Myrmecobius fasciatus
TAACATTTCTAATACAATATTAAATAGTAATGGTGACAGTGGGCAGCCTTGTTTCACTCCTGATCTTACTGGGAATGGTTTTAGTTTGTCTCCATTTCATATGAAGCTTGCTGATGGTTTTAAATAGATGCTACTCATCATTTTAAGGAAACGCCCATTTATTCCTACACTCTCTAGTGTTTTTAATAGGAAAGGGTGTTGGATTTTATCAATTGTAATTGATATTTTAAAAATATCATGTGATCTAATTAACATGTATTGGATTACCTGCCATCTAGGGGAGGGATAGGGACTAAGGGGAAAATTTGTAACAGAAAGCTTTGTAAGGACCAATGTTGAAGAATTACCCATACATATGTTTTCCAAATAAAAAACTTTAATAAAGAAAAAAATATCATGTGATCAAAGTTGCCCTAATTTAGATATCATAATATTTTCTGATTCTTCTTTGATCATATATTATCCCCATCTCCAAAGATATAATAGTAAATTTTCTGTTGTTCTCCTAATTTGCTTATGGTATCACTCTTTATGCCCAAATCATGTGTTAATTTTGACCTTATTTTGGTAAGAAGTATGAGATGTAAGTCTATGCAGAATTTCTGACATTATTTTCCAGTTTTCCTACCAACTGTTGCCAAATTATGAGCTATTATCCCAGAAGTTGGAGTTTGGAAGTTTATCAAATATTAGATCATTTAAGGTTTTGATTTTTGGGTCATGTGTATCCATCCCATTCCACTGATCTACCACTCTATTTCTTAGCTATCACCAAGTGATATTGATGACTGCAGCTTTATAATATAGTTTTAGATCTGGTACTATTAAGTCACCATCTTTTGTGGGTTTTTTTTCATTATTTCCCTTGATGATTTTTGCTTTTCCAGATAGATTTTGTTATTATTTTTCTAGTTATATAAAAATAAATTTTTGGCAGTTTAATTGGTATGATACTGAAAAAGTAGACCAATTTAGGCATAATTGTTATTTTTATGATATAAGCTCAGCCTAGCCATGAACAATTGATATTTTTCCAATTGTTTAGATCAGACGTTATTTGTGTGAGAAGTACTTTGCAATTCTGTACATGTAGTTCCTGGGTTTCTTTTAGCAGTTACACTGCCAAATACTTAAATCTTGTCTACAACTATTTTAAATGGAATTTTTCTTTGTATCTCTTACTGATGGGCTTTGTCAGTAATACATGGAAATACTAATGATTTGTGTGGGTTCATTTTATATCCTGCAACTTTGCTAAAACAGGTAATTGTTTTCAGTAGTTTTTTGTACGATTTTCTGCAGTTCTCTGAGTTTATCATATCATCTACAAAAAGTGAGAGTTTTATTTCCTCATTGCCTTTCTAATTCCTTTCTTTTTTTTTCTTATTGCTAAAGCCAACAATAGTTGAGTGTTTAATAACAGTCTTGAAAATGGGCATCCTTGTTTCACCTTTGATCTTATTGGGAATGGATCCAGTTTTTCTCCATTAAAAATAATGTCTGCTTTTGTTGTTATATATTGCTTATGATTTTTTTATTAAAGCTTTTTATTTGTATAACATGTGTATGGGTAGTTCCTCAGCACTGATCTTTACAAAGCTTTCCATTACAAATTTTACCCCCAGTCCCCTCCCCTCCACTAGATGGCAGGAAGTCCACTACATGTTATTAATGTAATAATACTTGACAAGTTGTGCAAGAAAAATCCTATCTACAAGAAAAAAAAAAGAAAATCAGAGAAAGGAAACACAATGCAAGCAAACATCAATAGAGAGCATGAAAATGTTATGTTGTGGTCCTCATTTCATATACCTCTCTCTGGGTGTAAATGGCTTTCTTCACTGAAGAATCGGAACTGGTTTGAGACAATTCTTTGTTGCAGAGAGTCATGTCCATCAGAGGTGATCATCATGTAATATTGTTGTTGCTGTGTATAATGATCTCCTGGTTCTGCTCATTTCACTCAGCATCAGATCATTATTGCTTATGATTTTAAGGAAAGTTACCTTGGTCCCTGTGTTCTCTAGTGTTTTAATGCTTTTTCTGCATCTATTGAGATTATCATGTGATTTTGTTATTGATATGGTCTATTACAGTACTAGTTTTCCTGATAAATAATCAGCTCTGCATTCCTGGTATTAATCCCACTTTGGCAAAGTATATTATTCTACTGAGAAGGTGCTGGAATTTCTTTGCTAATATTTTATTTAAATTTTTTGCATTGATATTCATTAGGGAGATTGGTCTGCAATTTTCTTTCTCTGTTTTGGCCCTTCCTGCTTTAAATATCAGTGGAATATTTGTGTCATAGAAGGAATTTGACAGTACACCTTCTTTACCTATCCTTTCTAATACTTTATATATTATTAGAATTAATTGTTGTTTAAATGTTTAGGAGCATTCACTAGTGAATCCATCTGGCCTGGAGTTTTTTCTTAGGGAGTTAATTAACAGCTTGTTCAATATCTTTTTTTAAAAATAGGACTGTTTAAATAATTAATTTCCTCTTCTATTAATCTGGGCAATTTATATTTTTTAAAATATTCATCCATTTCACTTAGATTATCAGATTTACTGCCACACAACTGGAAAAAATAGTTGCTAATTATTACTTTTATTTCTTTTTCATTGGTACTAAATTCACCTTTTTCATTTTTGATGATGGTGATTTTTTCTTTCCTTTTTCTAATCAAATTAATCAAAGGTTTATTTATTTGGTTGGGTGTTTTCATAAAATCAACTTTTAGTTTTATTAATTGGTTCAATAGTTTTCTTACTTTCAATTTTATTAATCTTTCCTTTGAATATTAGAATTTCTAATTTGGAATTTATTGGAGGTTTTATTTTTTTTCTAGTTTTTAAGTTGCACATCCAATTCATTGATCTCTTCTTTTTCTATTTTATTCATGTAGCTATTTAGAGATATAAAATTTCCCCTAAGAATTGCTTTGGCTGAATTCCATATGTTTTCATGTGTTTTCTCATTATTGGCATTCTCTTCAATGAAATTATGGATTGTTTTTATGATTTGTTGTTTGATCTGTTCATTCTTTAGAATTAGATTATTTAATTTACAATTGATTGTTAATCGATTTTACCCTGGCCCTTCATTGAATATAATTGTGCTCTGAAAAGGAAGTTTCACTATGACTGCCTTTCTGCATTTAATGGTGAAGTTTTTGTGACATATTACATAGTCAATTTTTGGACAGGTCCCATGTACTGCTGAAGAAAAAGATGTATTCCTTTTGATCCTTATTCAATTTTTTACAGAGTTATATCAAATCTGGGTTTTCTATGATTCTATTAATCTCCCTAATTTCGTCCTTGTTTATTTTGTTTTTATATGCGTCTGCTTCTGAGAGAGGAAGGTTGAGATTCTTATTAATATAGTTTTGCTATCTATTCCTTCCTGTAACTGCTAGGAATTTGTAAGCCCTACCACTTGATGCATATATATTTAGCATCATTAATATTTCATTGTTTATGATACCCTTTTCTTCCTTATCTCTTTTAATTATATCAGTTTTTACTTTTGCTTGATCTGAGATCAGAATTTCTACTCCTGCTTTTTTTACTTCATCTGAAGCTTGAGAAATCTTGCTCCAGTCTTTCACCTTTATTCTGAATGTGTTTCTCTGTGCCAAATGTATTTCTTGTAAACAACATATTGTAGGATTCTGTTTTTTAATCCACTATGTTTGATGAGAGTTCATCCCATTCACATTCATGATTATGATTCCCAACTCTATATTTTCCTCCATCCTATTTTCTCCCTTGTATACACTTTTGTTCTCTCTTTCCACCCAATTCTTAGTAATATTTTGTTTTGTTTTGTTTTGTTTTAACTCACAGCACCCACTACCTTATCTTCTATCATCCCTTCCCCTTTTCTTATCTTGTTTCCTAGGTTTCTGCCTTCTTTTCTATCCAGTTCCTCTCTTTTATTTCCTCTTTCTCCTCCAACTTCTTTATATGATTAGATATATTTCTTTTCTTTCCTTTTCTTTTTTCCATGAAAATTGTTAATTTTCAATAGATGTATATGGATAAGTTTTCAACATTAACCCTTGCAAAATTTTTTGTTCCAATTTACCCCCAAACACCCAAGAGAGCAAGTATCTATCTTGCTATCTCCCCTAACAAAAAAATCAAACCAATAAGGAAAAAATACAGAAAATAAAATATAAGCAAACAACAACAATCTAGGGAAAGAAGGGAGGGTGATGAGCATAGACTGAAGCTTTTTTGGATAAAGGACAGAATAAATTAACCAGTCATTTGAGTGTAGAAATATATCTAACCATTGAAGAAAATAGAATCATTTCTAGTCATATGAAAAAGTGCTCCAAATCACTATTGATCAGAGAAATGCAAATTAAGACAACTCTGAGATACCACTATATACCCCTCAGAATGGCTAAGATGACAGGAAAAGCGAGTGACAAATGTTGGAAGGGATATAAGAAAACTGAAACATAAATTGCATTGTTGTTGAAGCTGTGAAGTGATCCAACCATTCTGGAGAGCAATGTGGAACTATGCCCAAAGGAATATCAAAGTGTGCATACCCTGGAAGCTTACAGTGTTTTTTTCTTAAGATTGTAAGATTACAATTAAAAATATAAGATTTTTTGGAACAATGTTCCTTTGGGTTTTCCTTGTATGATCCCTTTTTAAAGATGATCGGTGAATTCTTTTAATGATTATGTTCGCCCTCTGTTTCATCAGGGCATATCAAGGAATATCAGGGAAATTTTTCTTGACGCTCTCTTGGACATCAGGATAGTTTTCCCTCATGATTTCTTTAAAGATGTTGTCTAGTTTGTTTTTTTCATCATCGTTTTCAGGTTATCCTTAGATTATCCTTTCTGGATCAATTTTCCAGCTCACCTGTTTTTCCATTGAGGCATTTTATATTCTATTTTTATTTTTTTTTTGCTTTTGTTTGAGTCAATATCTCATTGAATCATTTGCTTTCGTTTGTTCAATGCTAATAATTGCTTCAGTTAGCTTTTTTTATCTCCTTTTGCATTTGGCCAATTGAACTTTTAAATGAGTTATTTTGTTCATTTTATTTTTTCCCATTTCAGAAATTTTTTTTCAAGGAATTGTTCTCTTTTTCCATTTCACAGAAGCTATTATTTAAGGAGTGATTTTCTTCAGACATTCTGCTTTTCATTTTTTAGACCTCTCATTTCCTTTCCCCATTTTCTTCTCTTTTTAAAGATCCTTTTTGAATTATTCCAAAAGAGGATTGTGATATGGACACCAACTTATGTCTCTTTGAGGCATCATTTGGAGATGTTTAGCCTTTATTGTCCTCAGGATTTGAGATTCGTTCTTTTCTATCTCCATAAAAGCTATCTATGATCAGAGTTCTTTTTGCTTTTTGGCTGATTTTAAATGTTGAGGTATGCTTTTAGGGTAATAGGGAGATTGTCCCAAGCTTTGTCTTCAGGTGACAATGCCTTCATGCTGTACTGGGGCTGTGTTGCCAGCTTCCTTCCCACACGGGTTGGGTGTAACCAAGTGCTCACATTATGCTAGAGTTCAGGGGTTTACTATTTACCTTCTATAGTTACTTGGAGATCTCACAGCTAGTCTGCTAATCCACTGGCTACTGAATCAGGACAGAGTAGCAAAAGCTGCTATATTTTGGCTATGAGTCTCCCACTAGATTCCCCCAGTGCACAGAAACTTCTTTGTCCTGGGTCTCCTGAACTGCACTGCACTATGCCTTCAGTGATCTGCAACCATCTCTCCACTGCCCTATTGAGACAGACCTTTCCTAAAGTTCTTCCAAAATATCTTCTGCTGTAAATGTTACACTCCAAATATTTTTGAGTTCTGTCACTCCACGACCAATTCAGAAACTTGATCTGGTGTTGATCTGAAGGAAGTTGGGAAGAGTTCAGACAAATATCATCTATTCTCTGGGCTTTGATGATCTCTTAAACAATTCTAATCAAGCTCTTTGTTGGTCATAATCTTCAGATACACCAATATATATTTTTTAAATTTTCTCTTCTGGATTTATTTTCCAACTTGGCTGCTTTTCCAATGGAGTATTTTAATTTTTCTTCCATTTGTTTCATTCCTTTTAGTTTGACTGATTCTTGATGTCTCATGGAGTCATTAATTTGCATTTGCCCCATTATAGTTTTTAATGTGTGATTTTCTTCATTTTTATCTCTTTTTTTTCCATTTAATTAATTCTACGTTTGAAGGTGTTGCTTTCTTCAGTCATTTTTTTTTGCATTTGGCCAATTGTGCTTTTTTTTAAGGAATTGTCTTTCTTTTCCAAGCTGTTGACTAGCTCTTGCATATCTATCATTTCTTTTCTCATGTTTTCTCCTACCTCTCTTATTTCCCTTTTTAAGTCTTTTATGAGCACTTCCAAGAAGCCTCTTTAGCCTTGAGACCAATGCATATTACTCTGAGTTTTCCTCTGTGGACATTTTGTCTTTGTCTTAGTTGGTGTTTTGGTCTTCCCTGTCACCAGAGTAGCTTTTTATGGTCAAGGTTCTTTTCTTTTTCTTGCTCATTTTCTTTCCTTTTCTTTTAGTATTTCCTCTTTATTTTTACTTTTATGGTAAAGCTCTGCTCCTATGGCAAAGAAGACACTGTCTCTAGCTTCATGTGCAGCTTTGAACCTTGGATTTGAGTTCATGGGCTCCTTCTGTTTGCAGGAAAGAGCTTCATCTGCTCTTTCCAGAAAATAGTCTAGTTTCCCAGAATTTGCCTTCTTAGTAATGATTGGAGGCTTCCCACTGGTCTGCTTCTCTACTGAGCCAGGACTGAGGGTCTCAATTGCTGATCTGCTGTGATTCAGATTCTCTTACTATCTTTCTCAGACTCTTTCTGAACTGGACTGAACACTTTTTTCACCCCAGTGAGACTGACATTTTTTGAAGCTTTTTCAATTTATCTTGAGCTGGAGAATGGTTTCATTCCATCAGATTCTGTTGAGAGACTTTGTTTTTCAAGTGGTTTTGAGGGAAACTGGGAGAGTTTGAGAAGCTTCCTGGCTTCATTCTGCCATTTTGACTCCACCTTTGGAAAGGTATACAAAAGTATATTGATTTTCAAATCAAATTCATGAATTTTACTTCTAATCCACATGAAAAAAAATTAGTTGTGTCCCGAAGGCTTATCCTCAGAAAGCCTTATTTTTACATTTTCTGTATTTTTATATATTTCTGTATTTATATATTCTCAAATAAGGTTTTTCCCCTCTTACTGCTCTTTTTATTTTCTTTTGTTTTTACTAAAGCTGACATTATAAGCTAGGCAAAGAAGCATGTAGTCTGGAATTTAAATGCTCTTGTGTTGCCAAATGAAAACAAGCAATAGTCTTCCTAAATAAAGAAGTTCGACTTTCCTGAATATTGGGGCACAGTGAGCTGTCTACAGATTGTATCTACAAGAAATTATAGAATCAATTAATTCCACTTTAATTTAGTTTCAAAAAGCAAAAACTAAAATCACTAAATTAAATTGAATTCAGAATTTGCTATCACATGGCAGAGGGCCATTGAACAGTTTCAGAAAGGAGAAATATAAATCTTGTGAACCCATTGTATCAACATATCAAGTCTCAAGTGTTATTTGAAAGGTTGACATAAGAAACACCAATTCTTCTTAATCACAGGAAGTTACTCTTTTTTAGTAATGATTTCAGATTAAGCATTTAAATTTCCAAGTATAATATAGCTGTCTTTTTGCTAGAAATAAGAAAGATAAAGAATTTAGTAAATTGTTAATATCTGTGAGTATTGAAGAATTCCCTGGGACTTTTCCATTGATACTTTTTGGGACTCTGGCAGTCTACAATTTTAGTCAAAGATGTAAGGGAAATTCTGTTTCGGAGTTCCACCCAAATAAATGGTAGTGCTCATTGACTAAACAACATATGTAGTCAATGAGTACTAAACATAAAAGGGCTAAATATAAATTTTATGTAGGTGAATATTCAAGGTAAATTAGTCTAATAATCTATACAACTCTACTAACAGAAATAATCTACTGCTGTGAGTAGGTTGGAAACATTAGCAATGAACAGTCAAAAAGTTGTTTCAGCTAAGAAAGTAAAAAAGAAGGGAAACAATGTTTGAATCAGTAAATTAACCAAATCTGATTTATTAGAATGGAAGACAATTTAAATAGGAAAAAAACAAATTATTTTCTTCAATTACATAACATAACTAATTGTATTTTAATGAAATTTCATATTCTGCAAAAAAACTTTTACACATTTATAGACTACATGTTAAATATTCTTACCAGAACTGAAATTAATTATGGCACAACTTTTCTTGAAGCAGCTTCCTTTCTTCTCAAAATAAGTACGAATGACACAATATACACATAATACAAAATATACACCTTCCTAATGAGAAATGGTACAGGATCTTAAAACTAGAAGGAATTTTTAGCTATAATATAGTTCAGCTCTCTTCCTATACAATTACTCATTGAAATCTTCCTGAAATAGAACTTGTACTTAGCAAAATTCATACAATGAATCATCTGATCTGTTAGAATTTGTTCATCTAAACCATTTAATAATTACTGAATTAATTAAATTTAATTGAAAATCACTTCTGGAGATCACTTTCCCAATATTTGTCTATAAGTGTCAAATTGCTTTTATAAACAAAGAGAAAGAAAAACAAATCCAGATTTATTTGGCACTTGTCAGGATTTTCAAAAACAAAAATTGTAGACTAATTTTGTAAAGTTAAATGACGGTTCTTCAAGATATCAATAGCTGTATTGCATTTATTCACATATGATTGTGCTTCTCTCCAAAAGAGTTTAATTATATTCTTTGGCAAATATAACAAAGTTATTATATTTGCGATTCCATTAGAGAGTATGACCTTATGCTAAAAGCCTATTCATCTCAAAGTGGCTATATCTATTACCTGATGACAACCCAAGTAAATCACACCTAAAGTAAAGATTATAGAGAATTAAAATATTAATTTGAACTTTCCACTTATAGACAGGTACCACCAATCAGACAGACATCCCATTTATCTACCTAGAAGACATGGGAGAGAGTTGATTATTCTTGGGTGGTTTAAAAAAATGGAGTAAAAAAGAGCCATACCCCAGATGAAAGAGAAAGGGAGAGGACACATGGGGAAAAGAATCTCTTAAAGGAAGCTCTTACAGTATAAGAAAAAAAATGTGTGTGTGTGTATAAATATGTAGAGCCCTTCTAAATTCTCAAATTGTGAATAAAATTCTTAGAAGTTACTTACATAATCTTTTGATATAAAAATGTAAACAGTTTAGCCTTATTTTGTTATGATTTCTCCTCCATGTTTACTTTTTAATGCTTCTCTTGATGTATTCTTTAAATTAAGCTCTAGTCATTTCCTCAGGAATATTTAAAAGTCCTCTAATACATCTAGTTACATTTTTTCCTTTAAAAGATTATACTCAAGTTTACTGTGTAGGTTATATCATAATTTGTAATTTTAATTCTTTTGGTTTTAACTATATCATATTACAAGCTTTGTTCTCCTTTAATATTATAGTTGCTAAATCTTTTGCTACTTTCTGGAGCTTCAAAACATTTGAATGATTTATTTCTGGCTGCTTAAAGTATTTTTCTCCTTGACTTGATAACTCTGAAAGTTTTCTATAACATTCCTGTGAGTTTTCATTTGGGGCTCTCTTTCAGGAGGTGATAAATGGGTTGATTCAATTTCTATTATATTTTCAAATTCTAGGACATGCAGGCAGATTTCCTTGATAGTAAGCTCTACCTATGATCATGATTTTCATGTTGTCATTCTAATAATTTTAACATTATCTTTCCTGGCTCTGTTTTCCACTTACCCTATTCTAATTTTAAGGAGTTATTTTTATCAGTAAAATTTGTATCTCTTTTTTCCATTTTAGTAGTTCTTTTTTAAGTTGTTGTTTTCTTCTGTATTATTGTGCCTTTTACCAAGCTATTATCTTTTCACAATATTCTGCCTTTGCTTTCTAACTAAAATTTTGTCTATCATTCTTAATTGATTTTGAAAATAATTTTTTCACTCTTCCAAGAATTTTTGTTTGGCTTCTATGCAATGAACATTTCTGTGATTTAACTTAGAACATTTTTGCTTCATTTCCTTTATTTGAGTTTGTATCTTAGTCTTCCATCACTATGGTATCGTGCTAATTTTTTCCAGTGTATTTCTTGATTTTTTAATTTATGTTATAGTTGGCCTTTTGTTCTGTCAGAGAGTATATGCAGTGGCATTGTCTCAAGCTAATAGTAGTGCTCTCCAAGATTTAGGGTTTCTTGCATGTTGTTTTCAGAGACAGTTCTTGTGGCTTGAAAGTTTTCAGTGATATTAAGGTGGTATTATTTAGGAAGAAGTGCAGTCACTGCTGGTCTATTCTGGTCTGTACTCTAGTCCTAACTCAAAAAGTATCTCTAACCCCTTGTGACCAGAAATGATACTAATCTTCAGAGCTACTTCTTGAAATTAAAAGTGATATTATTGATCCCTGATCTATTGTGATGCTGTTCTTCAGGGTACCTCCTCCCTCTTATCTGGAATTTCTTCTGTCTGTCCTTGTGACCAAGAGATGAGTATAAGCAATAGAATTGGCAAATAGCTCTCAATCTGTTGTCCAGTGCTAGCACAAGGATCTACTATAATTTCTTTCTGACCAGTTGCCAGGTCCCTTTACTATCTCTATTTGGGGAGTTTCTGAATCTGCTGCTGCTTCTATTGTCACCATCTGGTTCCACCTGGAATTTTATCCACATGGGTTTGGGAACAACCTCCATCTTTGTGTCACAGACCTCTTTCTAACTTCCTAAGTTGCCTTGGGGTGGAAAAAATATCTCACCCTGACTTTTTGTTGGCTCTGTCATGCTAGGTTTCAATTTGAGGCAATATTTTGAAGTATTCAGATAAGAATTTTGGGAGAAGTCAAATGAATACTTCTTATACTCTGTCTAGTTCTGCCTGAAAAACATTTTAAATATCTGTACCTCATAAATAAGGGTATCATTGTTGCATGACCTGAAGAGATTATCCTTAGAATATCTTTTCAATTCTGACTTCATTTTGAAAAAAAAAACAGAAAAAGGAAACTATGTCTTAGGAACAACTATCAAGATCAAATATTTGGTATGCAGAGGAAAGAACACTGCTTTAGGTATCACAGAATTATAAAACTTCGGAGTCAGAAGAATAACAGAATCGCAAATATAGAATTAGAAGGAAACTCAGAGATCCTCTGGTACAACCAATGTCTAGATCACAATCTCCTTTGGTGGCATTATTGTCCAATTATTGGTATCAAATTTTATAAAGGACAAACCTTTGATTCAAGACTTCTAATTAGGGGACAATTATTTTCTCTCCCAAGTCAGCTACTTGAGGGATTGTTATCTCCTGTTTCACTTTGGGTTCATTTTTTTTTCAAAACTTATTCTCTCTCTTTGGACTTCTACATTACAGTCTCATGCAACATCTTAACTTTATAAAAAAGCAGGAAATTATATGTTGTCTTTCTTGCACGTGACCACTCTTTTTGCAACTTTTGCAAAGCCACTTGATTGAAAAAGAAAAAATAAACAATAAAAAAGAATGAGAATCCTGCATAAAAAACATCTATGACTAACATACTTCCTCTCTTTTTCAGAAAAGCTTGTGGATAAGTGAATAAAATGTTGGGCTTTGAATCAGGAGGAGTTAATCAGATCTCAAACACTAGTTATCATCCTGAGAAAGTCAAATTCTGTCTGTTTCACTTTCTTCAACTGTAAAGGGAGAATATAATGGTACCTGTTGTGAGAATCAATTTAGGGGATATTTGAGAATTAGTAGTATTTCAAATACAATATTTAATAAATGCTTGTTTCTTCCCTTATCTCTTAAGATAAAATATTACAATCTTGGGCTACATTAACACCACCTCAGTGCTACCTCATTTGACTTTAAAGTCCACTATAACCTTTATATTTTTCTCAAATAAATCCCAGATAAAACTTCCTCACTACCTGCTGCATTTATAATGTTCAATTTTTGGACTAAAATAATTTTACATTCATCCATATTACAATTCATCTCATCGTTCTTTCTGTCAATGTTGTTTTTGAATCCTGTTCCTTTAATATAAAATGTCAGCTGTCTTTCGTAAAATCATGTCACCTGGACATTTTATATACATCCCAATTCTGTCTTCATATTAAAAATTGTGATTCAAGTGAATATTGAAAAGACCACAGTCAAAGTCAAATCCTTGGGAGTACTGGAACCCTCTTTAGTAGCTGAGGTTAACTCATTTATGACTATTTTTTGGGTCCAGTCATTCAAAGAATTCAAAATATTTGTAATCCAATTTTATGCCCTCTTAATGAGTTCAGAAGTCTAGGTAAATAACAAAGAAAAATATACCTTATTAGAACAGTGTATTAAGCCTATCTATATAGTTTTAGTTATATCAGGAATTCTGCTCAGAATTATCTCAGTTCCCACTACTTTAGGGTAAAATTCTTTTTTTTTATTTTTTTATAAAGCTTTTTATTTACAAAACATATGAGGGACCTTTCAACATTGACCTTTGCAAAAAAACTTTTTTTCCCAAGCTTTCCTTTCCTTCCCCCCACCCCCCACCCCTAGATGATAGGTAATATAATACATGCTAGATAGGATAAATTATATGACAAATATAATACATGTATACATATCTATACAGTTATCTTACTGCACAAGAAACATCAGATCTAGAAAGAGAAGAAGAAAAAAACCTAAGAAGGAAAACAGAATGCATGGAAATATTCACAGAAAGCGTAAAAATGCTGTGTTGTGGTTCACTCTCAGTTCCCACAGGCCTCTCTCTGGATATATATGACTATCTTCATCGCAGCACAACTGGTTTGAATCACATCATTGTTGAAGAGAACCATGTCCATCAAAATTGATCATTGTATAGTCTTGTTGCTGTGTATAATGTTCTCCTGGTTCTGCTGATTTCACTCAGCATCAGTTCATGCAAGTCTCTCCAATCCTCTCTGAAATCCTCCTGTTCGTCATTTCTTACAGAACAATAATATTCCATAACATTCATATACCATAATTTATTCAGCCACTCTCCAATTGATGGGCATCCATTCAGTTTCCAGTTTCTAGCCACTACAAAAAGGGCTGCCTTAAACATTCTTGCACATGTGGGTCCCTTTCCCTCCTTTAAAATCTCTTTGGGATATAGGCCCAGTAGAAACACTGCTGGGTCAAAGGGTATGCACTGTTTGATAACCTTTTGAGCATAGCTCCAAATTGCTCTCCAGAATGGTTGGATTCGTTCACAGTTCCACCAACAATGTATCAGTGTCCCAGTTTTCCCACATCCCCTCCAACAGTTATCATTATCATTTCCTGTCATTTTAGCCAATCTGACAGGTGTGTAGTGGTATCTCAGAGTTGTCTTAATTTGCATTTCTCTGATCAATAGTGACTTGGAGCACCTTTTCATTTGACCGGAAATAGTTTCAATTTCTTCGTCAGAAAATTGTCTGTTCATATCTTTTGACCATTTGTCAATTGGAGAATGGCTTGAATTCTTATATGTTTGAGTCAATTCTCTATATATTTTAGAAATGAGGCCTTTCTCAGAACCTTTGGATGTAAAAATATTTTCCCAGTTTACTGCTACCCTTCTAATCTTGTCTGCATTCATTTTGTTTGTACAAAAACTTTTTAACTTTATATAGTCAAACTTATCTATTTTGTGATAAATGATGACCTCTAGTTCTTCTTTGGTCACAAATTCCTTCCCCCTCCACAGGTCTGAGAGGTAAACCATCCTACATTGTTCTAATTTGTTTATAATATCATTCTTTATGCCTAGATCATGAATCCATTTTGACCTTATCTTGGTATGTGGTGTTAGGTGTGGGTCAATGCCTAATTTCTTCCAGACTAGTTTCCAATTATCCCAGAAGTTTTTGTCAACTAGTGAGTTTTTATCCTAAAAACTGGGGTCTTTGGGTTTATCAAACACTAGATTACAATTGTCATTGAGTATTTTGTTCTGTGAACCTAACCTATTCTGCTGATCCACTACTCTATTTCTTATCCAGTACCAAATGGTTTTGGTGACCACTGCTTTATAATATAGTTTTAGATCTGGTGCAGCTAGGCCGCCCTCATTTGCATTTTTTTTCATTAATTCCCTTGAAATTCTTGACCTTTTGTTTTTCCAGATGAATTTTGTTGTTATTTTTTCTAGTTCAGTTAAATAATCTCTTGGGAGTTTGATTGGTATAGCACTAAATAGATAGATTAGTTTAGGTAGTATTGCCATCTTTATTATATTCGCTAGACCTATCCAAGAGCACTTGATGTTTTTCCAATTGTTTAGATCTGACTTTATTTGTGTGGAGAGTGTTTTGTAGTTTTGCTCATATAGATCCTGACTTTCCCTTGGCAGATATATTCTCAAATATTTTATACTATCAATAGTTATTTTGAATGGAATTTCTCTTTGTATCTCTTGCTCTTGCATTTTGTTGGTGATGTATAAAAATGCTGATGATTTATGTGGATTTATTTTGTATCCTGCAACTTTGCTAAAGTTGTGGATTAATTCTAATAGTTTTTTAGTTGATTCTCTAGGGTTCTCTAAGTAGACCATCATATCATCTGCAAAGAGTGATAATTTGGTTTCCTCATGACCTACTCTAATTCCTTTAATCTCTTTTTCTTGTCTTATTGCCAAGGCTAGCATTTCTAATACAATATTGAACAGTAATGGTGATAGTGGGCAACCTTGTTTCACCCCTGATCTTATTGGGAATGGTTCCAGTTTATCACCATTACATATCATGCTAGCTGATGGTTTTAAATAGATGCTACCGACTATTTTAAGGAAAAGTCCATTAATTCCTATACTCTCTAATGTTTTTAATAGGAATGGATGTTGGATTTTATCAAATGCTTTTTCTGCATCTATTGAGATTATCATATGTTTTTTGTTAATTTGGTTATTAATATAGTCAATTATGTTAATAGTTTTCCTAACATTGAACCATCCCTGCATTCCTGGTATAAAATCTACTTGGTAAAATTCTTTTATGGTTGTTGTCATCTCTCATATTCTTCTGCTCTTCTGAAATACTGATAAGCATTTACCATTAATCCCTCTTCTCTCCTAGACCATTCATGATTCTTGTTTACAAAACTACTACCCACCAGAAACCAAAATCTTGAGAAATTTAAGCTCATATATGGACCCTGTTCATCTAATTGAATTGCTATCTCAATCAGAACACTATGTCAAGAAATATCTAATCATGTCACTTCACTTTCTTTTCCAAAGCTTCACATACTTTCCCCTCTTATTTGTATCATGTATAGATGCACACATGCACACACACACACATACACATATACATTCATATATTACATATGTATATGTATATATATGCATATATATATATATATATATATATATATATATATATGCAAAGAAAGGTCAAAAACATGAACAATGATTAAGTAAACCCTACTATAATTGCTGAATAAGTTGTATCAGTCTACTTCCCTATGACCACATTCTTTATCTATGCAACTATCTGTACCAAAGTGTTTCTGCTTGACCACCATCCTGATAAATGCATAATACATACACACATAATACAGACATCCATAAATGTATACATACACTCATTCATGTTCATATGCATTGTTGTCGTTCAATTATTTTCAGTCATATTTGGCTTTTTCTTGGCAGAGTTACTGCAGTACTTTGGCATTTTCCTTCTCAAATTCTTTTCACAGGTGATGAAACTGAGGCAAATAAGACTAAGTGACTTGCCAAATTCACATAGGTACTAAGTGGTTGAGCCCAGGAATTAGTCTTTCTGATTCTAGAGCCAGCATTCTATCCACTTGCCCCAACCAGTGAGAGAGGCAGGCAATTTGCACAACTTTGCCTCATTTAAGTCCAATTAAAGCACAAGTCAATCACAAGCACAAGAATAAGTATATCAGTGGATTAACTAATATTATATTAATGTATATTTCACTTTAAAATATTTTTCACTCCTGATTCCAATAAAATCAAACATATCTACCCACAAAGCTACCTATCTTGTACTTCAAGGACAGTATCAGAAAGCCTGTTAGTTTCAAGTCTGAAATGTAAGTATATCATGGCTTCAGCATAAGTAGGCAATCTAGTAGCCCTGCAAAAGGGAAAAATGATCTTAATATGCATTTATTTATTTATATATTTATAATAGAACAAAAAATAATCAATGTTTTCCTTTCCAAAATAGCAAAAAAAAACCTTTTTTTCTTGACTAAATTAAAAATGGTAAGGCTCAAATAGAGCCAGAAAGGACTTTGTCAGAACATCTCATCTACCTATCTTATTATGCAAGTGTAAAATCTGAAATCTAGCAAGATCAGTGACTTATTGATGGTCACACAGCCAATAACTGGAAGTGGCAGGATTCAAATCCATGTGCTGAATCTAAAGCCAACACCCATCCATGATAGTATAAAAACTGGAGAATCATCATTTCATAGTCTTTTACCTTCAACTCAAAATCACTCTTGCTGAGGGGGAAATCTCTACTTTCAGTTAACATCTACCAAGATAGTAAGCATTGTGCTGATTAGGAGAGCTGGAAGGATACCTTTCTTAAGAAAAACAATAATAAATCATATTCCTCCTCCACACCAGCTGCCTAGACTATTTCTATAATTCTGAAATTTTAGTCTCCATAATTGACTTCAACTATACCACTGCCCAAATGTCAAGTTTCTTTAGCAACAGCATCCAATGTTGTAGAACTTGGGAAGATGAGAAAGATTTAGCTCATTTCACAAGATGTGCTGAAACACACTCAGCTTAGATAATAAGTGTTAACAAGGGATGTTTATGCATAGGGGACAACTTAGATGACATCATGGAAGGATAGGAAATAAAAACAGGAAAACTTCCAATAAGCAAACTTTAGCAAGAAAAATTCCTCAATTAATCTCTTCCTTAGTCTCCATTTTTAGAAGAAAAATGCAAATAAAGAAAATTTCAAATGAGGGAGTGTAGGGAAAAAAAATATATATATATATATATGTGTGTGCATGTGTGTGTAATAGAATATATAATAATACACACACACACACACACACACACACACACACACACATATATATATATATATATATATATATATAATTTACATGGTGATTTGTAAACACTAAGGTAATATGTACATATTAGCCTATATCATTAAACCAGATAATGAGCAGTGATATTCAAAATGCTAACCTAAACAAACTTCAAGATGCTCAAACATGGACCAGACATCATATTACATGCCTATGATCCCTGCTGCTAGGGAGACTGAAGCTGGGGAATTACCTGAGCTCTAGAATTCTGAATTATAATATGCTAAATTAATCTGATATATGTAGCAAATCTGGCACCAAAATGGCAATCCCCTAAGAGTGACAATCCACCCACCTAGTGAAATGACTCTGGTGGGAAATTGCCAAAGAAAGATTTTTAGGCAGGTAAGCAATAGGTGAGGTCTGTGAGGGGCCACACCACTAGCCTGGATGATATAGGGAGATCCAATCTCAAAATAAAAACATTACAACAGAAAGAATCATCAACCATAAAAGCAAGTTTTACTAATTTCACTATGCTATCCTAAGAGCAAGAAAACCACTTTCTCCAGTTTTGGAGTATGTTTCTCATTCTCCACAATTTTTCAGCAGTCATGCCAGTGGCTTAGCAATTATGTTCATATGTGTCTTTTCAGTTAATATTTATTTAATCTGGTCTTTGTGGCATGAATATAATTATCAAGTGAAGTTAGTTATGCTCTAATTTAAGGTATCTATCCTACTTATTTTTGTTGTGTCCTTTCCAATTCACAAATCATTCTACTTGGTGCAGAAAACAGAAACAAAAATGTAAGTTTAGTGGCTCAACCCTCCGCCATCCTAGATTGTGGAGTAAAACTCAGAATGGAAAGAACATAACAATCACATCTGTGATCTCCCCCACCTTTTTCTTATTTTAAAAGCATATTTTGTATTGTCCTTAGCTTTCCTCAAACTCATTTCATTCAGAGATTTTTTTTTCCTGATATTATTTTAATAAACCACAGAAGATTTTTTTCTGGTTCAGCTAAAAGCCTTGTTTCCATTGCTATACAAATCTTTTATACATCTAAGTTGTTTGATCAATTTCTTACATGTCCCAAGATATGGAGTATGTGGAATCTTGGACTAGCATCTTTAGGCTTGTTCAAGGCTATTCATCTGCCTTTAGTGTCTTCCTGATTCACTCAATTCTCACTTGTAGCTCCAAGAAGCTGTAGCATATGCAGTGGCCACCTCTCAATAAACTGTCTTGGAAGACAGTCTAAACTAGGTGCAGGGTAACTAACAGGCCACAAACCTGGAAGTAAGGTAATGGATGTTTACCTCAAGCTTGTGAAGACTTTTCCTCATAGAATGAGTGGATGAGAATAATTTGCTACACCAATGATGATGATGGTTGAAGTAAGCATTGTGGGGCATTTAGAACTTGGCCAGAAATCAGTCATCAAGGTCATCCTCTGCATCCTGGACCATCACCAGTCATCTTGACTTTTGATTGTTATTGAGTTTTGATGATTCAGGAAGAATGAGTGAGGCTGACAGTTTCCTGCAATTCTATCTCACTTAAATCCAATTCACATAGGAGTCAAGACATCATAATATGGTATCATTGACCCGCTGCAAAAACTAAGAACAAATAACATCAAAGTTTTCATCAATTACCTGCATATCCCAAGATATGGATTAACTAGGGAGATCAAGAGAGCTAACTCCTAAAAATACGTTGTTTACATAAATAAATTTAAATATTCATTTACACAAATAAAGATATGAACAAATTATCAGAAATCTAATGCAAATGGCTCTCCATGTGAAATTCCCTTCCACAGCAATCCTGATCCTTCAACAGATTTTTAATTATTTTTAGAATGTACTATAACATCCTTCAGAATTATTTCTTATTCTAATTCTTTCTGTTTATAATTTCCTCTTGAGAAAAAGAAAATAAATTTGGCTTAAAATAAGACCCTGCAACATGAAATGACCTTTGTGCACATCCCTCTCTAACATGTACAGGAAAATTTCAACTGACTAAATTTAGTAATTTCATTGTTTCACTTCCAAAAGATAATTTTTAGTAATCTTCAGTCTCAGGTTTATTTTTTTATTATCAATACGTGAGTCCAGAAAAAATACAGAATTTATAACTTTCAGAAAGCATTTATATCATTAAATATTATCTATTTCAATAAAACTGATATTGGCTTGAGACTTCAAGATATGGAGGTTTTCAAACAAGAAGTTCTCCATCTAATACTCTCCCCCACATTAGGGATGCCCAATTATTTAAATAAAGGATAAATTTTATAGGAGGGGCTGGAATCTCACTTTGGTTTTCTGTCTCTTCAATCACAAGTATAGAACAATATGTTAGTGAAGTCATTGGTCAAGAAGTTTTCAGAACAGCAAATAGATTGGAATGGGCGTTAGGGAACATTAGACAAGAGGAAGGAATAAGAACGTTTTACTGAGCTACTACAGGGACAACATTAACATTGAAAAATATGTTTGTCTTTTTCATTGTTTGGGGAAGAAGCAAAATGGAAGCAAGTTTTATTTTGTTTTGTATTGTTTTCATTTCATGACCACACTGATACACAAAGACAGGAAGACTAAAGTCTATTCACTGATGAAGGACACCATTTTTTCTGAAATACTGACTTGAATCTTGCTATGAAATATCAAGTGAATTTTTATAGTCGCTCCTTTTTATTGAAAGAATAAAAAGAGACGTGTAGCAACTAGCAAAAACCCTGATTTTCCAGAGATGCCTCTTATTTATTACTTCTCAAGGACAAACATTCATTTCTTTCTGAAGTTTTGTTTTAGTTTCTCATTTTCTTCTCATTTTGGAATAAGCACTAAGAAAAAAACTTGTGTTTTTTAAAAACTGTATTTCACAACTGAAAAAAGAAATTGTTAGAAACAGGAATACTTACAATGACTCATCCAGCAATTATGAAGGTGTTAATCTCCATTCTTCTTTAGATAAGTTGCATATATGGTATTGTATACTACATGGTGAGAAACAACCTGCACACTATATAATAAATGTTGTTTTGTTGTTTGAGTCACATACTGAAGTTCTTTTATCTTGTGGTTCTAGTCCTCTATGTGTCACAATTTTGTCAAACTTTTATTTTTATTTTTGCTTTTCTTGCAAAGATTTTATTACTTACAGTCAATATTTTATTTTCAGATTATCAGGAGGAGTAAGCTGTCAATAAAAGATACTGTAATAGGCCAACTTCTGAGCTTAGAACCATTTTTAATGTATTATCTGTAAATTCCCCCTTTTCCTTGGTGGTCTGATATCAGTCCAGCTTTGTGCATAGAACACAGCATTAGATACTGTGGGAAGATAAGTAGTTGCTACTTGAAGACTGAAGACTTACTAAGAAATAGGAGATTTAAACCAATGTTAATACAGACATGAAGACAAAGGCAAAGTAAGTGTATGGGGGAAAAGTTCATGATTTGGTATCAGAAAAACAGGATCACTTTAACAATCATAAGCTGGAAAAATCAAGCTTTGATTTCTTTTCTCTTAAATGTGGGTGAGAGTGGGAGCCCAGCTCACAGTATATTATGAGGAAAGTTCATTCTAAAGTCAGAGATGCTTTTTAAAATTAAGCTAATATTATGATTAGTAAATCAGAATTTATTTTATGAAATATAAAAGTGAAACCCCCTAACCTACTTTAACTAAATAATATAGAATTCATGCAAGTGAATAAATAATTTTCCCTTCAAAATTCTCATATTGCAAGGATAGATAATTATTACAAGGGTGGTACAAAAAATTGTGGAGATCCTTTTTCAGAATCAGAGTAGACAGTATACAAGTAATTCAATTAGTTCTCCTTTTTTATAATTATGTTTATTTTTTTCTCACAAATTTATCTTATCCATTTTTAATCATTCACTTTACTCATTAGATAAATATCTCCTAGCTACCTCCAAAAATCATATCCAGGCTAAAAAGATAACAAAATAAAATTATTGAACCTATTTGAACCTTAAATTCAATCACATATACCTCCAAAAGTTTGAATAAATAAATTTTTACCACTGTCCTCTCTCCTTCTCTTTCTCTCACTCATTCTTCACAAGTCTGATATTTCCCTTCCTCCTAATCTCTAACTTTTAAATTTGTTTTCTTTCTTCTCTCAGTGATTAGGAGATTTGGGGGAGTGGATATACCCTTTTCATGCAAGTCTTCAAGCCAAGCTGCATGATTACTTAGGGAGTCTGTTGAAGAAAGAATGATAATCATTAACTTTACTCATTAGATAAATATCTTCCGGCTATCTTGAAAAATCATATCCAGGCTCAAAAGATAACAAGGTAAAGTCATTGAATCCATTTGAATCTCAAACTCAAATACACATCTGCAAGTGTCTGAATAAATAAATGAATGGGTTCCTCCTGATGGCTACTCAGATGTCTTACTACTCTGAAATGCTATAATTCTATTAATCATGCCTGTTATTGTGTATTTGTGTGCCAAAGATAGCATAATAGTATGTGTCTGGGACAAGATTAAAAGCCATGTTTTCCTGACTACAATTTGAGCATTCTATCTCTGATGCTGCACTAATTTCCCACATTATCATATTAACCTCTTATCCTATAATTCTTCTTCCATCTTTCTGCCTCCCCTCATTCCAATCTTTATATAGAGTAGTCTACACTTAACTGATTACATTTCATCAATCATTACATTCCCAATCTCACCCTTACCATCCCTTGAAATTGATTTTCAGTCCCTGAAACAATTATCAAGTCTCTTCTTAGCCTTCCAACTTTTTTGAATATTGATCTTTGAGAGTGAATATTTTGTAAAGGTGAATATTCACTTATTCCTTGGTTTCTTATGACCTGCTCTCTCCTTATTTTGGTCTTACCTGACTATTCATGCCAGATCAGTCACTTTCACTGATTCATCTCTCTTCCCTTCCCACGTGACACCCTCAAATCTAGATATACTTCCTCTCTATGCTCACTATCTTGGCAAGCTCATTCCCATGGCTTTAGCTATTTCACATCAGAATAGGGATGTAGGTAGAGGGTAAGTATCTGCAATTTCCTTCATATAAGGAAGCCCAGTCAAGGAAACTTCCTTTATCAATGAAGTCTTTGTCAATCAGAGTTTTAGAGAGTTAACCTGGGGTCATTGAGAAGTTAGGTGACTTATTCAGAGATGGCATTTGAATCCAGGTCATTTTCATACTAAAACCAACTTTATATCCAAAATATATCAACAAATGTCACTTTAAATGATTCCTATTTCAATGTTTTATGTTCCAAAATGCCCACTAAAATTTAGTCTTGCATTTTAGCTGACAAATAATTAAACTAATGTTCTAGTGACATCTGAAATTCAACAGTAAGGCTGAATTAATTACATCCCTCTCCAAACCTGTCCTTCCTTTCAAATTATTTATTTCTACTTAGGTTACTATTACTCTCCCAGTCAGAGTCATTCCTTAGTAATCTTACACAATTTTCCCTCATTTTCCCCATAAAAAAATCAGTTGTCAAATCCTTCTGATTTTACCTTTATATGATCTCTACTCTCTTTCCTTTTCTGAACTCAAAATCCCCATTGGAGTTTAGATTTGAACACAACTCACTTATACTAATGTGAAAGAATACTGCAGTATACCATTCTCCCTGCTTCCACTGCCCTCCCATAACATTAATACTTGCCACTACCAAAACTTACCATGAAATTTTTCTGGTTGGAAGACTACAATTTTAATAGGAAATTATTATCCTCTATTACACATAGATCGAAATTAAAACTTCTTAGGTGGTGCTTTATTGTCCACACCATCCATTGATAATGTTTTAATCTCCTCTTTTTACTTTTTACATAATCTGCATTCCAAACTCTTTATCCTACTAACTCCTCTCATTCCATCTTAGCATCCCTGACCTTAATGAAAACTTGAATATACATACTTCATATTTCTGACTTTTGAAACCCCTTCTTCCTTCAAAATCTGCTTCTGTTAGTAGTTCTTCTAGGAAGTATTCTGTAACTCCTGTCCCCCTCCTCTTAGCTGAAAAGTGGTTTCCATGTTATTTTTTTTTACATTTTTCCCAAGCCTTTTTTGCTGTTACTCTTATTCCATTTGTCTTTTTTTTTTGAACATGCCTTTTCTTCCATGTTAGGCTTGCTATTTTTCATATTTTTATCCTGAATAATAAGCACATACCATCTTATACATAGAAGTTAATAAACATTTGTAGAGTTAATGTAAAAATACCAGAAGCTATCTATGTACATTGATTCTCAACTAATAATCTTAGAGATAAAGCATATTGGTGGGGACTTGAGACAATGCCACTAGAGGTCTACCCTCAACTCTTCAGTATTACCCCTAGAATTTAGGAGTAGATTAGGAACTTGTTCTGGGGACCTGTTTTTTTTTCAGTGAAAGTTGTAGTTGGGGGGCAGCTAGATGGCACAGTGGATAGAGCACCAGCCCTGAAGTCAGGAAAACCCGACTTCAAATCTGGCCTCAGCCACTTAACATGTCCTACCTGTGTGACCTTGGGCAAGTCACTTAACCCCAATTGCCTCAGCAAAAAAAAAAAAAAGTTGTAGTTGGAATAAAGAAGTTCAACATCTCACTTGAACAGGAAAATTGCAGAAAGGCATAGGAAAATATAGACAAATTGATGAAAAGTGAAATAATCAGAACCAGGGAACATATAAGGAATTACTATAATTTAGATAGAGGAGAAATAAAAGTATATTTTCTAAAATAATAATTACTAAAACAGATGATCACAGAAAATAGGATATAATACATGAACTTTCATTCATTATTCACATGGAAAATTGTGTAGTAAACATGCCAAACATGTTTATTATTTTGACTGTTTACTGGAAAGAGGATTTTTCCCCTTGTTGGTATAAAGTAAAACACTCTGAGTAGGCAAAGCAGGTTACATTCAGAAATAATATAAAGTCAAAAGGGAAAATTATAAGAATTATTTTGAATAATATTATTTAACTGCAATTAGACATTTATTTTAAAATGTTCCATCAAAGCATACCTACACTGCACAGAGTCACCATCAGTTTTTAACTTTCTAGTAGAGCTGATAAACAATAGAATTGGTTTCCCAAAATGATAATCTAACCATCGCTGAAAATGCAAAAGGGGGTTAGTCAACCATCTATTCAATACGCTAAATTCTATGGTCACAGAAAAATATCTACATTGGTTAGGAATTTGAACTGACTTCCAATGCCCTTGCAACAATGAAATCATGTGATTCTTGTAATCGGTAGCTAAAGTGCACAGTAGAATGTTAGATTTAGCACTCATTAGCTTTATGACCATGGAAAAGTGACTTAACCTTTCTCAGCTTCAGTTTTTTAATCTGTAAACTTGAGAAGATAAAAGCATGTCAAGACAAAGTTGAAGTAGGGATCAAATTTGTGAAGTTCTCAAAGCCTTAAAATGCTACATAAATGTTAGATGTCATTATTTTTATCATTATATTTGGGATTAGTTGTACTATTTGTGATTTAATCAAACATTTTTTCTTACCTTTTAGGCTTTTTCTGCTCAGTTGTTCATTTGTACCTGTACCAAATAGACATTCTTAGAACTGAAACTCATTTAGTCCTTATTAGCACTTCAGTTAAAAAGTATAATTGAGGAGAGAATTGACAGTCCCACCTAAAATAATATCTTTCATTACCTATTACCTGAAGATTAATTTACCTTTGTTATTCATGGGGCTTATCCCTCAATTTCCCATTGTAATTAAGAGTCAATTATATCAGTTCACACCAGGGCATGTTTAAAAGTCTTTTCTAGCCAGCAGCTTAAATTCTCCAAATGGAAAATCTAAATCATTCTAATTTACCAGCCTCCCTCATGAAGGTAAGTTGTAGCATAATGAATAAAACTAACAGGTGTTTTTCCCACTTGCATGCTATAAATTATAATTCAACTTGAGTAAGGAAAGCTTTGTCTCTGATGTTAGTGTCCTCACTTGTCCTATAAAACAAAGAAAAATGTCCCTCTGACTTTCTTTAGGAAGGCTTTTGTATCTTGACCTATGAATGTTATATTATCACCCAAGCAGACAGGCCTTCTATGTTAAGAATCTTCAGGAAAAATTCCAATGCAGCCTGTGCCAAACATTTAAAAACTGTTAGAAAATGTATTGCAAATTAAATGAAGATGTGAATAGTTCCCATCCCCTTGTTTTTTTTTACAAATTACAGCCTTTTAATCCCATTTGAGAGTTCTCTTATTTTCTTGTCCTACAGACAAGATAAAAAGATGGAATATCCATTTTTTCCAGAATGCTTTCTGTAATATCATAAATCCCCTGGGAAATGCTCCCAACATTCATCTCTTCCTCTTTCAGACTAAAAAGCTATAGAGCACAAGTGGAAAACAGAAGTGGGATTCAGTGCAGCATTACCTCTGACCTCTGATGATCTTTCTTCTTGTGACATTTGAGGCCTATGAACTCTAATGTGACTGTGGATCACAGATTTGTGAAATAATTAGCTTAGTAAGGGTTTTATGAGCCTCAAAAGCACTTCTTATATTTAGGAAGCCTTCTATCTCAAGTAATGATATAGCACAATGTATTAGAGGAAAAAACAAAAACAAAACAAAATGTGTATCATCTCATTCTAAATAAATAATGACCAGGACTCTAATCCTAAACTCCATTCTTCACTTGCTTTTAACTTTATTATTTTGCTTTGTAACCTTGGGCAAATGACCCCTACAATTCTGTTTCTTTTTCTATATAATAAGCATTATGCTTCATAATTTCCCGTGTCCCTTTCAACACGGTTATTCTTTTTGTTGTTGTTATTTTCCATCATTTTTTAGTTACGTGTGAATCTTCATGATCCTATTTGGTGTTTTCTTGGCAAAGTTACTGGATTAGTTTGTCATTTCTTTCTCCAGCTTGTTTTACAGTTGAAGAACTGAAACAAATAAGGTAAAGGGAATTGCTCAGTCACAAAGCTAGTAGGTGTCTGAAGCCAGATTTGAGTTCAGGGAAATGAGTCTGCCTGACACAATTCACTGCACCACACAGCTGCTATTCTATCTTTGTATAAATACATAATGTCTAAGTCTATGTCCAAAATTCTGAAATGGAAAGAATACAATCTCACCTACACAGGCATTTTTGTGTCTACCAATCCTCAAACAACCCATAAAACAAAAACAATAAATGAAGTTCATTATCCATGTGATTTAAGCAAAAAAAATTAATAAAAATGTCAGTCAAATCTATTGTATTCAGAGTATCACTACTATCACCCAAATGAAGTACATTTTTTGTTTCTTTTTTGTTAAATGCTATTTAAGTCGACAGAGAAATAAGTGAAGTTAGTGAAATCTAGATAAGGCATAGCTAAATTCTCATTGTATTCTGAATCCCTGTGTTTTTTGGTGAAACCTATGGATCCTTTCTTAGGATAATATTTTAAATGTATAAAGTAAAATATAAAAGATTACAATGAAATATACTGAAATAGATACCCATAGCTACATCTGTGTCTATATATAGGTATTGATATGTGTTGGGGGGTTTTGGCTTTTGTTTTCCAAAAGGAAAAATGACATCACAATGTGATGAGTGATGACTTACATGAGAATTGGATTTAAGTGCAGTGGAGTGGGTCAAAGCCTCATTCTCTCTTCCAGAGTCATTAAAAGTCAAAATGATTGGTGATGGTCCAGGATGCAGTGGATGGCCTTGGCATTTTCTAGGTCTGGCCAACCTCTAATCACATCATAATGCCTTCTTCAGCTGTCTTCATATCTTTTGAAACAAATTATTCTCTTCTTCGCATTCTACCAGGGGAAGTTTTTACATACTTTAAACATCACTGTAACTCCCCTACAATTACCTAGAAAGGTAATTATGGATATAGACACAGAGTAACACAAAGATAGAGACCAAGAGAAAGTAAATTCCCCCAGATACAGAACACCAACTAGATGGTGTCGAGCAGCCTCAGGTGCTCAGTATAGTTTTTTCCATGAGGATTGTCTTTGTTCCTAAATATAGGAAATTTAGTCACAGAGGTCTGTTGTATATAGTCTGAGAATTCTGCCAGAGGGGGAGGGGTAATAAATAGGAACTCCAGAACAAAGATCATATGTAAATGAGTTAATGTGAGATAAACCCCAATTCAACTGGTTTTAGCCTCATAATGTCATCTTTACACTGGGATGAAGTGCCAGGTTTATTCTCACACTTGTGTCATACATACCAGCTGTCATACATCTGCAATGTTTTACCAGCACATATTTCCACAACAATGGAAAACATTGATTTTGAGCATTTTAACTAGAATTACCTACTGTATTTCTGTTTTAACTTTCTAATTTTTAGAACCAGCAATGCAATCAAATATTCATTTCCTTTTACTTCATTTACAATTATATGTGAAGTCACAAGCCAATTAAATTTTAAACCATAAGGCTTCAAGGGCCTGTTTTATATGTATTGGTATTCTTTTCATCAATGTAGCTAGCAACACCTTTACATCACAGAAGAACAGATCACAGAAGACAGCTTTATTAATAATTATGGTTAAAGATATCACTTCATGGCAGCGAAAGTACTAGGAATATCCTATTGCAACTTAGCTAATCTGTTTTTACACAAAAGAGATATACCATTACTTCTCTATTCACACAATTTTTCAAACATTATGGAATCTGCCAGAGCTTAGAGACAATTTCTATGGTTTTTGATAACCAGGATCACCAACAAGCCATAATAAAGCATAAGAATACAGTGCTATAATGAAGGAGAGATATGACTCTACATTAGAGCTCTACTCATCCTCATATTCCTTATTATGTCATGGTGGTGACCTTGTATATGAGTATAATGAAGACAACTCATCAACGAGTTGGGGGAATTCTTACTTTAAGCATGTATATGCTTAGTATGACAAATAAATGCTGAGAATAACATGTTTCAATGATCTTGAAATTGACTTTAAAAAGCTCTGGAGTGCTTAGAGCTTGGCTAGACATCAAAGATGTCAAATTCATATCATGTTATTGTCAGTCTTCCCGACTTTTGTTTTGGTATTGGACTTCAATGAATATAGAAGAAAGAGGCAAACAATTTACATAACTTTGTCTCACTTAAATTCAATTTAAGCACAAATGAAAATATTACCAATAATATCGATGGTGTTCTTTAAAAATAAAGAACAAATCACAATATATTTGCATATATATACAGATACACATGTTTATAAATATAGCAATGAGTATACATGTATATGTATGTATTTGTGTAAATAGATGCACATACATATATGTGTAATGTTGTAAATATAAAGTCATCTCTGCCAAGGAGAATGGCCTTTAAACTTTAGGATATAACCAAAGTGAATAAAAAGAATTAACATTCAAAATAATAAAGAGGTGGAGTACTTAGCTACTCTCAATGAGTTCAAGCCATGTAGGCCATATAAATTATATCCTCAATACTCATGATTTTTGGGAGTTCACTTTATATCCTGTGAGTTTGCTAAAGTTGTGAATTATTTCAAGTAGTTTTTAACTGATTCTCTAGGATTCCCCAAGTATACCATGATATCATCGGCAAAGAGTGAAAATCTTATAATTACCTATTTTAATCCCTTTAATTTCTTTTTTTTAAATCAACTGAAAGAACACATCAAAGAAAATATGAAATATCTCATTGGAAAAATTCATCTGGAAAATAGATCCTGAAGAGATAATTTAACAATTATTAGACTATTTGAAAGTCATGATCACAAAAACCTCTGGACAGCATCTTTGAAGAAATTATCAAGGAAAACTGCTCTGGTATCTCAGCCCCAGGAGATGAGTCATTGAAAGAATCAACTGATCACCTCCTGAAAGAAATTCTCCAAAAGACAAATTCACAAAATATTGCAGTCAAATTCCAGAATTATGAGATCAAAGAGAAAATACTGCAAGCAGCCAGAAAGAAACAATTCAAATATCAAGAGTCCAAATCAGGATAACACAAAATCTAGCAGTTTCTACATAGGACTAAAGATTTTGGAATATGATACACAAGAAGGCAAAAGAACTTGGATTTCAACCAAGAATCAACTACCTAGCAAAATTAAGCATAATTTTTCAGGATAAAATATTGATATTAAATGAAATAAAGGACTTTCAAATTTTCCTGATGAAAAGACCAGAGCAAAACAGAAAAAGTGAACGTCTAATCCAAGTAGAAGGTGGCCTACTGTGTCATTAGCTTACTGATCCCAGACCACAAGGCCTTAGTTGCTAATTTGTACTGTGGCTAAGACTCTCACTTGCTTTCCTGGACACTGTCTGTGCTCTCTCTTTACTCAAGTGAGACAGAACTTTCCTGACTTTGGAATGAAAAATGGTTTTATTCTATCCCTTTGTAGATTCTGTTGTTTCAGAATTCTTTTAAAGACTTAATTTAATGTTATTTCCAAGGGAAAATGAGGAGAGCTCAGACAGTTTCCTGATTTCTCTCCTCCAACTTGACTCCTTGTCTCTAGTCTTAACTTTTCCTTGTGAAAGGTAGAGGTTACTTGATTTACAAGAGGAAGGCTAACCAAAAGGATCCTGATTGGTGTGGTTATATTTTTCTAGTCATGATAAATAGAGGAAAATGAGCCTCATAAAGCAATGAGCATTCCTTAATTGCCAGAGAGGGGACTAATCAATCACACCTAAAGTTCCAGCCCACTTTCCTCAGGTTCAACTAATTATAAGGCTTTTCTATGGCCTGGCTCTATTCCATTCTTTGGGCTCTCAATAAATATGGTCTTTTAACTTTTATGTCTTAAGTCTTTATTTATAGTAATATGTGTCACTATTAATAAACCTATCTTGACTGGAAAACTCACCTCAGATTACTACCTTTGTCACAATTTTACTCATAATAATATAATTCTTCATTCTTAAAACACTGAACTGATGGGGAGGTAGCAAGTATCTCCCTTTCATAGATAAGGAAATTAAGATTCAAGGAAGCTAACTGATTTGCTTTTGGCACATAGTAAATGTCAAGAATGGAATTTCAATGGAGGTTTCTTGATTCCTAGTTGACTTTTCCCCCACTATAAGCTACCTCAAGTAATAAGATGAATTCAAACATAGATATAGAGTTGAATCAATGGTTATTTGACTGAAATTCAACTCTTTGAGAAACCAATTTGCTGATTTTCAAAAACAGAGCATACTTGATCATTTTAGGTCATTTCTTCATGTCATTCATTGTTAAAGATCATGCCTAAGGGCGAAACCTGGAAAAGGCTAAAGGAACCATACCATTAAAGGGTGGGTGGGTTTTCTGAAGCCCAGCTGTGAATCATAACACACTTGAGAAAACAGGGAACTGCAAATCAGCCTTTACTGACACAGATGTTGCCTGTGAATTGGGAATGAAATAAATTGGAGGGAAGAGGAAAGAGATCAGAGAATGTAACTGCTTCTCAGTCTCCTTGTGTTGTTAACATCTTCTCATGATGAGGGATCTATTGTGCTGGTCAGAATTGAATTCCCCAGCAGCCACTAGCAGGTTGCTCCCATAACAATTCATGAAGATATTCACATTTTCTGCAAGAACGATTTGACTAACTTACTTTTCTTTGAAAGTCATATTTGCTGGTCAGTGTTATATTGTCTTTATGCTTAATGGCCCTTTGTGTCACTTGTGAGTTAAGGATCTCAGGCCCTACACTTGAGGCGAGATTTCTAAATTACTTTAAATTTCTTTGAGCAATTTTACTGCACTTTTCTTTCAAAAAAAGTTATTGCTTTCTTTCTCTCACTAGTCCCCTGAAAAAAGCTAAAGGATGAAATTGAGCAATTAAGGCACTAGGAAGTGTTGGATTAAGCAAGGCTTTATACAAATGTTGGAATTTAAGATGAGCATGAAAAAAATTAATGATACTTAGGGGAGAAGGTGAGGAGTAAGTGTGCTCGAGGTATGGGATATAAGAAATGAGGCCTTACAGAGAAGGGAGATGGCATATCATGCACTCTTCAAAAATCTACATACTTAAGTTATGATAAACAATCTGATATCTATCCTTACTCTCATTCTCATCCTGAAAAACTATTCTCATTGCCCTCATTAATTTGAATTCATCTACTTTTGTAATGGAAAAAGCCATTAATTCCCTTGCCAGAGTATGTCTACATAGTCTCAAATACATTGGCATATTGGGAAAATTAAAGAGGAATATGAAATAAATAAGATTTAGATTAATGTTTCACACCTGGTACAAAAATAGCACCAAATGGATATACCATCAACTAAGTAGAAAAAAAATTTTAAATACACATTAGATGTACATATAGGAGAAGTCTATGACCAAAAAAATTGGATACACAAGATGGCATTTTGATTATATAAAATTTTAAAAAGTCTAATAAGACTAAGATTAAAAAGGAAACAATTAACTGAGAGAAATATCTTTGCAGCAGATTTCTTAGACAAAGGCCTCATTTCTAAAATGAGTAAATATCTTTTTTTTTCAAATTCTTAAGAATAAAAGTGATTCTCCAATTGATGATTAATCTAAGCGTATGAACAGGGATTTCTTAAATAAAAAAAAAACCTCAGGCTATTTATAACCATGTGAAAAAAAATATTTCAAATGACTGCTAATTAGAGAAACAAAAATCAAAGCAATTCTGAGATTTCCATTTCAAATCCATCAGATTAGTAAAGATAAAAAAAAAAGAAAATGATAAATATTAGAGGTATTGTGGCAATGCAAACACATTGATACTTTTTTGGTAGACCTGTTAGTGGGTCCACTCCAGAGACAATTTTTAATGGGAAAACTCTAAAAGAAATACCATTAGCAGAAGAAAGATATGTACACATTTATGGATCTGGCCAAGACATTTGAAACTGTCTTGAAATTTTGTGGAAGATCATGGCAAAATTTGGTTACCTAAAGAAATGAAGAAGTTCATAGTGTTGCATGACAGTTCCACAATGGCATGTTTAAATGTATTCTAAATAATGGATGAGGCTCTCACAGTTTCCCAATCACCAAAGGAGAGAAGTAGGGCTGTCAGCTTCCTCTCATGTTTTTTTTTTAATTCTGACTTTTTTATTTTTTAATTATTTTATTTTTTGTAGTTATACATGTACATTACTTTCAATACATATTTATGAATTATGTTGAAAGAGAAAAATCAGAAAAAAAAGGGAAAATCACAAGAGAAAAAAAAAACAGAAAAAAAAGAAAAAAGTGATTTCCATTTAATCTTCATAGTTTTCTTTCAGGTTACAAATGACATTTTCTATCCAAACTTGATTGGGATTGCCTTGGATCACTGAACCACTGAGAAGAATCAAATCTTTCACAATTGATCATTGCATAATCTTGCTGTTACTGATTACAATGTATTTCTGATTCTACTTGTTTTGCTCAGCATCATCTCTTGTAAATCTTTCTAAGTCTTTCTAAAATCAGCTTTTTCAGCATTTTATATAAAATAATATTCCATTATTTTCATATATTATAACTTATTTAGTTATATATTCAATGAACATCTAGTCATTTTTTAAATTTTTTGTTAGCACAAAAATAACTCCTACAAGCATTTTTGCACCTGTGGATCCTATTCCTTCCTTTATGATTTCATTTGGAAACAGATACAGTAGAAACACTGCTGGATCAAAGGGTATTGCACAGCTATGCCCTTTGAGTATAGTTCCAAATTGCTCTCCAGAATGATTGGATCCTTTCACAAATCTATCAACAAGGCATTAGTATCCCAGTTTTCCCACATTCCCTCCAACATTTGTCATTATCTTTTTCTGTCTTAGCCTATCTGTGATGTTAGATGGTATCACAGAGTTGTTTTAATTTGTATTTCTCTAATCAATAATGATTTAGAGCATTTTTATATGACAATAGATTGCTTTAATTTCATCATCTGAAAATCTTCTGTTCATATACTTTGACCATTTACCAATTGTTTCCCATGCTTTTCAGCAAGATGTTTTCAGTGATGTTACTTGCTACTTTCTACAAAGATGGAAAAAAATAACATGAAAGTCATCTGCCAGACTGATAGTAAATCATTCAACTTAAAAAGCCTACATGTCAAGACTAAAGTGAAGGAAGTGTTGCTGTGACTTTTTGTTCACAGATGATTGTGCACTCAATGAAGCCTCTCAGGTTGATATGCAATAAAGTATATATGAATTCTCTGTATCTCATACTAATTTTGGCTTGACAATTAATACCAAGAAAACAAAGCTTTTCTCCCAGTGAAGTGAGTTATCCATATGTGGAACCAATAGCAACAGCAAATGGAGAAATTTTAAATGCTGTGGATAAACTCACTTATCTTGGCAGTATACCTTTTAGGGATCTACAGAGATAATGAGGTTGACACATACATCGCTGGAGCTAGCCCATTATATGGGAGGTTGTGAAGGAAAGTGTGTGAGAGAAGAGATATTAGCTGTCTGCCTAACTTAAGGTCTACAGAATTTTTGGGCTAACTTCATTAGTGAATGCCTGTGAAATTTGGACAGTATGGCAATGCCATGCCAGAGATTGGGCTGTTTCCATTTGAATTGTCTTAAGAAGATTTTGAAGATTACCTGGTAAGATAAGGTACCAGACATGCTTTTCTTAAATTGAACTATCAAGCATTTATACTCTATTGAAGAGAACACAACTACATTGTTCAAATTCCAAATGTACATTTTTCTGACAAATTATTTTATGGAGAACTCACACAAGGCAAGTTTTCATTTGGAAGTCAAAAGAAATGATAAAAAGATACTCTAAGGTCTCTCTGAATAACTTCAGAATTGATTATGAAACATAGAAGACACTGGCACAGATCTGCTCAGCATGGTATCCCCACATCAGAGAAGATTTTGTGCTCTGAGCAAGGCAGAGTTGCTTTAGTTCAAAAGAAACATGAGGTATACAAATTTAGGGACATCTTCATTCCTAATGTCCAGATGGACTATTTGTGCTTGACATGTGGTAGAACTTTTCAAGTACTTACTGATCTGATCAGCCTCAGTTGATCACAATGTGCATTGATCTTAACAGTGATATAATTTTGGTCTTTGAGCCTAAGGAACACCAACAAATGAATCAACTAACTGCTGGAAAATAATTTGGAATTATACTCAAAAAGTGACTAAATGGTGCATGCTATATTAGCTATAGCATGATTATATCTATACTCAAAAGAGATAAAAGAATGAGCAAAGCAAACTTTGTGTGTACAAACATTTATAGCAGATTTTTTGTGGTGATAAAAACAAATGTAAAATAAGAAGGTCCTTAAATTTCAAATAAATTCTGTTTCATTCAAGTGATGGAATACAGCTAATAATAATAGTAGCTAGTACATATAATACTATGTTCCAGCCATGGTCCTAAGTATTTGTGAATATTATCAGAGCAAGAAATGAAATAATTATTTCAGAAAGACATGGAAAGATATATTTTAACTTCTGCAATGATGTAGCTGAACCAAATCAATTCATACTATAATATTATCAATATTATAAAACAATACTTTTAGGACATTTATTTACAATAAAAATAGCAGAAGCAGGGGAATGGTAGATATAATAACACTATTCTAAATAAATAAACAATTTTAAAGTATAAGAATTATGATCAATAAAATTACCTTTCATTGTTCAAGATGAATAATGATGAAGCATGTGATTCATGAAAAAAAGTGATGGATTTATGGAGCAGAATAAGTATATACATATAAATATATGTACATACATATATCTATATGACATATGTGTGTATAGTCAGTCACTGAAGAAATTTTCTTTGACTATATATATATATATATGTATATAAATATATATATGGAATTTGTTTTCTTTTTTTCTTTTTTTTCCCTATAGGATAGGTATGAGGTAAAAAAAAAGATAAGACTATTGTTCATTTAAAACAAAGTTAGATGATGTTACAGATACCAAATGTTGCATGCACTTTCAGATGTGGTCCCTGTATTACCTGTTTTATTTTCTTGTTTTGCTGTCTTACGAGTGACCTTTCACACAGCAGAGATAACTTGTAAATATAAATAATGTTACAACCAAAACACATTTAAAAGTTAAAACAAATAGGTGTGTGCTTTCCTGCATACCAGTGTTCAATTCCCTAGCTGATGGGACATTTATTACTTGCCTCAGTAGATCACTGAACAGAGACAGCAAGGTGTTCTTGAGAGCAAGACTAAATTTTTCCATGATTCTCATCATATTACTTCTAGTTATACCCTACTGGATCATTTTAAATACTGTAATTTCAATATCATCTGTTTTTATATATCTCAATATTCATGGGCTTTCATTATTTCCTCTATATTTGTCCCTGAACTCTTTTCATCTTTTCCTTTAAGTTGGTCCCCCTATTCGCTCATGTTTTTTTTTTCCCTTTTCTCTGAAGACATACTGTAGAGGCATAAGGATCCTTTTCATTTTTCTTCATTCTATAGAATAATAGGGTCCATTTATAAAAGTTCCCTAGAAGATAAATCACTGAGATCAAGAGGCGCTGGAAGGTTTTGGCAGTGCATTACTTGCCCTGGAAAAAAAAAATCTAACTTTTTGGTATCAGGGCCACTCTCTATCTCAATAGTGTCATTTCACAGTGGCCATGATGTGGATTCTTACCCACCCACTCCCCAGTTGAGGGACAGTTTGGATAATTGCTCCACAGGTAAAAATGGGTCATGGTAGCTCCTAGCCAGATAGATAGCTGTGTGACCATCTTTAACACTAGAAAAAAAAATATATGCTGAAAGGAAACTACATACATAAGTATGTAGTTGGGATTTATTGGCATAAGCTTGTTCAATTATCCAATTATTTAAGTTTATAAAAAATCAAAAAACGATGAATTTTAGATGTTTAGAGTAACATTGATTCTTTCTCTGTTTTCATAGTGTTCAAGAAAGAGGCTCTTAAACTAGGGTCCAGAGCATTTTTTCCTCAACGTTTTGATAACAGTTTCAGTATAATTGATTTATTTTGAGCCTATTTTTTTTTCTGGGAAATCCATAGGCTTCAACAGATGTAAAGGAAGTCTATAATGCAACAATTATTAAGAACTCATGGTCTATTGTTTTTTTCAACAATGAGGTAATTCAATTATTATTCTGTAAGAAATGACCAACAGGCCGATTTCAGAGAGGCCTGGAGAGACTTGTATGAACTGATGCTGAGTGAAATGAGCAGAACCAGGAGATCATTATTCACGGCAACAACAATACCATATGACGATCAATTCTGATGGACATGGCTCTCTTCAACAATGAAATGTCTCAAACCAGTTCCAATTCTTCAGTGAAGAAAGTCATATACACCCAGAGAGAGGGATATGAAATGTGGACCACAACATAACATTGCCATGTTCTCTATTGATGTTTGCTTGCATTGTGTTTCCTTTCTCTGATTTTTTTCTCTTGTAAATACGACTTTTCTTGCACAACAATGATAAGTGTGGAAATATGTATACATATATTCGACTTGTCAAGTATTTTAACATAATTAACAAGTAGTGGATTTCCTGCCATCTAGGGGAGGGGAGGGGACTGGAGGGAAAATTTGGAATGAAAGCTTTGTAAAGATCAATGCTGAGGAACTACCCATACATATGTTATGCAAATAAAAAGCTTCAATAAAAAAAATTTAAAAAAACAATGACGTAATTCAGGCCATTTGCAATAGACTTGTGATGGAAAGAGCCATCTTCCTCCAGAAAGAGGACTATTGGGACTAAATGTGGATCACAACATATTATTTTCACTTTTTTGTTGTTTGCTTTTTTTTCTAATTTTTTTTTTTCCTATCTGATTTTTCTTGTACAGCATGATAAATGTGAAAATATGTTTAGAAAAAAAACTCATGGTCTAGAGTAAAATTGGTGTTTAATAATTTACTTCTCCTTGAGTTCACAATTCAATTAGTCCTAGTCTTTCTAGTATCCTATGAATAAGGAACCTTTAGAGACACTTTAGTATAACCCTATTATTTTATAGGTGAGAAAAGTGAGATCAAAAGAAATGGCATGACTTTTCTAACATCACACAGGTAATAAGTAGCAGAAGCAGGATCTGAAAGTGGACCCTCTGAATCCTAGCCAGTATGATAGTCCCTCTCACCCATACACACACACACACACACACACACACACACACACAGGCAAAGGTTTCACACAAGTCAGGATAGTCACTTCATCACTATTTCTTCAGCTAATTAAATATTATCCTTACATTGAAATTACTTAATTCTGAGATGTATTTTCTTTGATGCTATAAAGATGCTGCAATACTTGCCAGACTCTCATGTGGGGTATATGCTATAAACCAAAAAGAATGATTCACAGGTAAAAGATTATTGTTGTTGAACTTTTAAATCCACATAAATATTATTAATACACATAAATATTAAATAAGACATCTGAGAAGTCAGAAAAAATGCCATGGTCTTGTCTAAGTTTTCCTGTATTTCCCTGCAAACTACTTTAATTGATACCTCAAAGTAAATTCTGGAGAGGTAGAACCCACAAAAGGTTGGGGTAAAACAGCCTAAGACAACTTAGAAGATCAGAACAAAAAGTTTGTTGTACTGCAGTGTGTGGGATTCAGTCCAGCATAGGCAACGGCCGGGCAAGCTAGCTGCAGGCATTGAGAGCAACTAAGTAAGCAGTAACTTCTTTCAGAGTTCTTTACCTACAGATGAACAACTGATCAGAAAGATATTAAACAGCTTCCCTTGCTGCCCCGAATGAAGGAGTAGATTGTGCCCATATGGAGCAAAAAAAAAGTTGCACAAAAATCTGGTTTGGGTTGATGTAATCTGTACTCTCAATGGGAAAAGAATCTTTTACATAAAGTTCAGTCAAAAACATGATGGGAACATGATCAAACAAAAACAGCAAAGTTATAATAACTTAAAATATAAGCTCAGAAGACAAAGCACAAACTGCTACAGTCAAACTCTCAAAGAAAATAATTTACATTGGTGACAGGCCACAAATGAATTCCTGGAAAAGCTAAAAAAGGATTTTTAAAAATTAAACAAGAGAGATAGAGGAGAAAATGGAAAAGAAATGATAGTGATGTAAGAAAATCATTAAAAAGGAGTCAATACTTTGGTAATAGAGGCACAAAAACCTGGGGAAAAAAATTTAAAAAGGGGAATAGGACAATGGTAAAATAAGCATAATAATCCAAGAGAGAAGAACTCCTTAAAAAAATGGTAAGGTGGAAAAATGTGTACAAAAATTCATTGAAGAAAACTATTTAAAAAGTAAAATTGGTCAATGGAAAAGGAAGTATAAAAGCTCATTGAAGAAAATATTTCTTTACAAATTAGAGTTTAGCAGATGAAAGCCAATGACTCCATGACACATCAAGAAATGGTTGAATAAGACTTGAAAAAAAAAAACAATAAAATATGTGAAAAACATCATTGGAAAAAAAAACTGACTCAGGAAATAGATGGAGGAGAGAATTTAAGAATCATTGTATTACCTGACAGTCAAGATAAAAAAAATATCTTAAACATTATCTTTCCAGAAATTATCAAGGAAAACTGCCCTTATATAAATAAGAACCAGAGGGTAAAATAGAAATTGAAAGAACTTGCCAATGACATCCTGAAAGAGATCCCAAAAGCAAATTTTTCAGGAATATTATAGCTACATTACTATGTTCCTGGATTAAGGAGAAAATACTGCAAGAAGCCAAAAAAGAAACAATTCAAATATTGGAGAGTCATAGTCAGGATAATGCAAGACATAGCAGCTTCTACATTAAAGGGTCAGTGGGCTCAAAATATGAAATCTCAGAGAACAAAGGAGCTGGAATTACAAACGGTAATTATTTAATCTTGCAAAATTAAGTATAATTCCATCAGAAGAAAAAAAAGGGATAGAGGGGCAAGTTGGGGAGCAAGCAATCAGCAGAAAAACATTTTTGAGCTTATAAAGGGCAAAAAGAGAGAATGGGGAAAGAGGGAAAGAGAATGGAGGGAAATACAAAGTTAGTGATAATAATTGTGGAAAAATACAGCAGGTTCCTATGATAGAGGGCATTTAGAGGGCAAAAGCTTTGTAGCAGTCAAGTTAAGTTTTAGCCCATTTTATTCAGGGACAGAGTGAGGGAAAGGTGGAATTTTTGTATTTTTTCCTACATAAATGATCTCGGCAAATCTCTCTTTATAAAAAAATTTAAAAGATTGCTTCTCTTATAACCTAGTGAGATTAATTGAGCAAGTGTCAATAATAAATAGAATACTGATAGGGTTGGAGGAGCTTCTTCTAAGTGCAAGTATTCCGATTTCACAAATTAATTAAGGAGGAAAGAATTAGTCATTAATTGATAAGGAAATAAAAAAAAAACTTCATGGAAAATATGGTGCAAGAGTTGAATCTTGAAGGAAATGAGGGATTCTGTGAGATGAAGAAAACATTTTGAGCCCAGAAGACAGCCAGTACAAAGGTATGAAGTTGGGAAAGGAGCTACATTGTTATAATATTTGAAAATGAGAATGGAGTGTAGGTTGGATGGGGCTGGAAAATTAATCAGGGAAGATATGGTAAAGGCAATTTAGAACTAATTGGAGTTGACCTCTAATCCCAGAAGTCATAGGAATCCCCTACAATTTACAAAGTAGAAGACCAACAAAAGAAATTCTGTGCTTAAGAAAAATGACTGGTTTTGTGTGCAGTTGGGCACTTGAGTGATACAGTGGGTTGAGCATTGACTGGTGTCAGAGGGATCCAAGTTCTAATTTGGCCTTAGATATTTAGTAGTTATAAGACCCTTGGCAAATCATTTTACCTAGTTTGTCTCAGTTTCTTCATCTATCAAATAAACTAGAGAAAGAAATGATGAACCACTCCAGTATCTGCATGAAGAAAATACCAGATGAGGTCAAAATGGCTAAAACAATCCAAAATAAATTTAATTAAATTATAGCAACTATGCACAGGAGAGACTCAAAAAAATAAGGCTAAGAATGTATTTGTACATATATTTACTTATCTTTAGGCATATCGACTAATCCTCAGAGGACATTCCCTCCTCTGTCTCTTTTACAGGTTTCCCTCTGACTGATATTTTTACTACCCTTATTTCCACCTATTATAATCCCTAACTTCCTTCATTGCTCAAATCGAATACTATCTCTTATGTGAGTTCACTCACAGCTTCCCCATCTGTTAAAATAATTTATATCAATCTTAAATATATTTTGTAGCTATTTACATGTGTATGTTATTCCTTCTGACAGAACTCAAGCTTCTTAAAGGCAGGGATTGTTTCATTGTGTCTTGAATGTTTCTCTCCAAGCACCCAGCATATTCCTTAGCTTATAGTATAAATGCAATCAAGATTCATTTATTGATTTCTTGAGAAAAGAGATTTTTTTCATTTTGGCTTTGAATTCCCATCCAATAAATGCTAATAAATGTTAATTGACTGGTAGCTTTTGATTTTCCTATTTTCATCTTAAACTAACTGATTTGAAGATTCAGGTATAAGATAAAAATAATTAAATTTGAAGGACAATGAAAAGAGAATTAATATTTGACTATATTTTCTCCCTTCAGGCCACCTTGAAATATGACCTCATGTAAAAAAGCCATTAAAAAACAAACACCATTACATAATAAAAAAAATCTTCCATTAAGAAAAGCATTTGTCAGGTCAAAATTAATGATTTCAGCCAATAACAATGCTACTCTTCAGTTGTCAAGTTCACTAAATTTCAATTTAGCTGAGCCAATCTGTCTTCCATATCAGATGAACAGACAGAGATGAATTAAGGAGATGCACAGTCTGTATAGACTTGGAAAATGTGAACTAGATTTGAATTAATAATGGTAAATGTTTTGATCTTTCAGACTTCTCTCTCTACTAAATGTCTCCTCAAGAGTTATTATCTTTCTTAATTGCAATGTTGACAGCATCATCAAAAGTTATTTTAGTCAAGAGCTGAGATGTTAATTTTCTCAATAAAAAAGTCAATTAAAATGGCATATATGCTGCAGAACCAAGTGGTCCACAGTGATATAGACCCCTTTGCTTCAATTCTGCTTGGCATTTAAAGTACTTTACAACTTAGTTTCTTCCTACATTCCCTATCTTCTTATGCTTTACTTGTGTCTATACAACCATCCCCCAACTATGGTGAATTTGTGATTCTAATAGGACACTGAATCTTCCTTCTATATGTATGCCTTTGAATTGTCTGTTTCCCAAGTTTGGAACGCTCTTCCCCTTCCCCAAAAGTAACTAGGTTACACAGTAGATAAGACATTGGGCCTGCAATCAGGAAGACCTGAGTTCAAGCCCACCTACAAACATTGTTTTAGCTATTTGACCCAGGCGAAGCCATTTAAGTCAATCTTCTCTTTTGTAAAATGGGAATAGCACCCACATCCAACAATATTGTTGTGAAGATTAAATGAGACAATATCTGTAAAGCACTCACCAGTTCCTGGAACAAGGTAGTTGCTAAATAACTGTTTCTTTCCATTGGAGAATGGCTGAATAAGTTACAGTATATGAATGTTACTGAATATTATTGTTCTATAAGAAATGAACTGATGCTAAATGAAATGAGAAAAAACAGGAGATCATTGTACAGAGAAACATAAATATTATACAATGATCAATTCTGATGAATGTGACTCCAACAATGAGATGATTGATTTCAGTTTCAATTATCTTATGATGAAGAGAACCCTCTACACCCAGAGAGGCACTGTGGGAACTGAATATTGATCAAAACATAACGTCCTCACTCTTTTTGTTGTTGTTTACTTGCATTTTGTTTTCTTACTCAGTTGCTTTCTTTTTTTGATCTAATTTTTCTTGTGCAGCAAGAGAATTGTATAAATATGTTTATACATATTGGAATTAACATATATTTTAACATGTGCAACATATATTCGATTGCTTGACATCTAGTGGAGGGGTGGGGAGAAGGAGGAAAAAATCTGAAACATAAGGCTATGCAAGGGTCAATGTTTTCAAATTATCAGTGCATATGTTTTGAAAATAAAAAGCTTTATTAAAAAAAATAAAAATAAATAAATAAATGCTTGTATCCTGTCACATTGTGTGTTGGTTTCCCTAGATTCCTTCAAGACTCAACTCAATTATTTTCTTCTGGAGGGAGATTTCTGACCACCCCTCATCAATTACCAACTTCTTTCCCTTCCAGATTTCATTTCACCTATACTGTATACCTCTAGAAGTTGTTGTAAGAGGTGCCCCACTGGAGACCCAACTGGAATTGGACACTTGGGGCTTTTTCTTCCTTCCTTTCTTCATTCCTTCCTTCCTTCCTTCTTCCTTTCCTGTCTTATTTCCTTTTCTTTCTTCCTTCTTTCCTTCTTTTCTCCTTTCCTTTCCTTTCCCTTCCCTTGGGGCTGTTTACATAGGGTATCCTGCCCTAACCTGTGTGTGTTCTGCCCAAAGGAATGTAATTTTGATCATTGAAAACACTCGAGACTCGTTGGATTTAAGAGTTAGATTTCTTTCTTAAAGACAATATATTAAACTCAAATCACTCTGGAACTCATTCATTGCCAACAATAAGCCCTAAGTCACTGAGCCCTGATTGGCTCAGAATGCATATAAATAGCTTTTTTTTTTTCTGGTTTGGCCAGAAAACTTGAGTCTTCCCCTCCCACATTATACGCACATATATGCACACATATACACACATATACACATATGTTTATGTGTATGTATATGTATGTATAATATGTATATTATATTATATTATATATATACACACATATTTTTAAACTAGATAAAAGAGGTCATTCTTTGCCTCAATTCTTACCTAGCGTTAATCACAAAATTGGCATTAACTTAGTTAAACAGAGACCTGTTAGAGATCTCAGCTTTAAAAGGCCATGTCTCCCATTTCATCTAGGGCTATTTCCAGTTATTCTAATCTATGTCTTGCCACTAGACCCTGATGGTTCTGGAGGAGAAAGTAAAGTCCTCCGTAGTTTAAATCTAATGCATTTGTGCATCATGACCTCACTTCCTTGATGTCATGGGCCTCTTCCAGAAGGAAGGACATACAACCACATACCTTTATTAGGTGCTTAATTTTTTGCAAGTTGTCTCCCCTATTAAAAAATAAGCTGTTTGAAGGCAAAGACTGATTTTCTTTTATTTGTATCCATAGCATATAGCACATTAAGAATTTAATATATGTGCTTTAGCTAACTGACTATGAATCCTGTTGCCTCTTACATTTCACCTCCATATATAATAAAAACAATGTCCCTAATGGTTACACTATGCTGGTACTCTTATTTCCCCTTTATCTTTAACATACATCACACTGTGTCTTAAAAAAGAAAAACAACTAAACAAGTGCTCTCTAAAAAATTAAGTTGTAATAGGACAGTTAGATGGTGCAGTGGATAGAGTACTGGCCCTGGAGTCAGGAGGACTTGAGTTCAAATTTGGACTCAGATATTTAATGCTTGCTCACTGCTGTGTGACACTGGGAAGTCACTTAACTCCAATTGCCTTGCAAAAAATAAATAAACAAAAAGAGAGAGAGAAGTAATTTGTAAACATGTGAGGGTGGGTTATGATTTAGACTAGTTTGACCAGATATTTTGGAGCACTACCCCTGAACCTTAGACTTTTCATTTTGTCAGAGTTCTCATTTTTCACCATCAGAGGAGGAACACCTAACTAACAGAGCTAGTTCTGAGTGGAATTCCTCCTTTCTGCCATAAGAAGAGAAGAATCAACTGATAAACATGAATTGAGAATATAACTTGAGGGGCAGCTGGGTGGCACAGTGGGTAGAGCACCAGCCCTAAAGTCAGGAGAACCTGAATTCAACAGTTTAAATCTGGTCTCAGACACTTAACATTAGCTGTGTGATTCTGGGAAAATCATTTAATCCCAACTGCCTCAGCAAAAAAGCAAAAAAAAAAAAAAAAAAAAAACCCACACAGAATATAACTTGAATCCTGCCCTCAAGCCTATATATGTGGCCTTGATTAACTCATCTAACCATCCAGGTTAGATAAGGTTTTCCTGACTCCAGGCTCAGTATTCTATCTACTAACTAGTTGCTCTAATATTACAAGAAGGGATAATTAATTTCCTAAAACCTGTAGGACTCCTGTCTTTGTATGTATGCACATGCATATACACACATGTATATTTGTATGCATATATGTAAATATGTTATTGGTATGGTTTGGAAGACAATAGGGTTTGGAGCTACATGAACGCTAGTAAAGAGTATTGTAGTTTTCTTCCCAATATCTCTTAATTAGTTTGACTTGACAAACCCTCCTTTAGCCATGACTCTCAAAGATGCCTGAGTACCAAGGTAAAGTTGTCAGGGCTACTGGAATTCACAAAACGGCATTCTCTCATTGTATACCATCTTCTTCCCTTTCATATAAAAAACATGCCCAGTTTTTCCCCCTGTTTTTCTTTCTTTCCCTTTCCTTTGAAGTTGGCTGAACCTTCAAGTACTGCATTATATTTCTCTTCCCTTTCAGAATCAAACCCCTGACAAGTCCATCTACACTTGCTGCCCACATTTTTTTCCTTTCCCAATTATTCTCAGTAAATTGTATTATGGCATTCTAACCCATCAGTCAAATGAATCTGAACTCTCCAGGGTCACTGATCTTGGAATAATGAAAAGAGTTTTATTTCTTGTATCAGAGATCTCATGTTCACATCTTCCCTCTTATATGTACTATATTTGTGACTTTGGGCATATTTCTGTGCTTCATTTACTTCATCTGTAAAAACAGAGGATTAAAACACAAGTTCAACTTCTTCCCAGTTCATAATCAACAATATTTATTGCTAAATTCAAAAGACTCTCTTCAGCCTCCCCAGCTCTTCTGCAGTACCTGTCACTTTTGACTAACTCTTCTCTTTGATACTGGATTTTTCATAATACTCTTCTCTCCTGGTTCTTGTGCTCCATGCCTTCTCCACATTCTTCTCTTTGAGGTCTTCATACATGTCACCTAAAATGAGTCCCTCAAGGCTCTGTTTTCTCGTGTCTTCTCTCTCTCTCTCTCTCTCTCTCTCTCTCTCTCTCTCTCTCTCTCT
>JAJPUD010009495.1:56597-74044 GCA_023553655.1 Myrmecobius fasciatus
TCTCTCTCTCTCTCTCTCTCTCTCTCTCTCTCTCTCTCTCTCTCTCTGTCTCTGTGTGTGTGTGTGTGTGTCTCTGTCTCTTAGTATTTCTGTCTCTCTGTTTCTGTGTTTCTTTCTATGTCTCTATCTCTCTGTCTGTATCTCTCTCTCTTTCCCCTTCATCATAACCCAAAATTCAATATGCTATATTAATACATAACTCATAGATTTATATGTCCTACCTTGTTTCCTTAACTTCATTCTCATATCTCAAGCTATCCTATTTAACAAAGATAGCCAGATGTCCCATGGGTAACTCAAACTCAATTTATTTAAAATGAAACTCATTGTAACTCTTGTCTCCAAATTCCTATAACAAACACATACACACACATACCCCCCACACACACACACCTATACTTTCTTATTGTAATGAAGATACAACTATTCTAGTCATCCAGGTATACATGTTAAATTTAGAAAGTCTTGTGTATTCTATCTATAAAAATCTGTCCTCTCCATTCACACAGACATGACTATAGTTTGTCTCTCATTATCTCTCACCTACACTATTTAAAAGACCTCCAAATTAGCCTCTTGGATTACAGTTTCTCTCCTCAACCAGTTTTCTAGGTATTTGTAAAAGTAACCTTCTCCAGGACAACTAGATGGTGCAGTGGAATTGAGTATCAGCCCTTAAATCAGGAGGACCTGAGTTCAAGTCTAGCCTCAGACACTTAACACTTCCTAGCTGTGTGACCCTAGGCAAGTTACTGAACCCCAATTACCTCAGAAAAAAGAGCCTTCCCCAAACACAAGTTTGACCATAACATTTCCCAGATTAAGAAACTTTATTTTCTTCCTATTTTCTCTGGGACCAAATACATACTCCTCAGTTTGGCATCCAAAGCTCCTCAAAATCCAATTCCAAGCTAGTTTTTCAGTTATTTCACATTATTCTCCTTTGTTCTCTCTATATTCCAGTGAAATTGACTTGAAACTTTATCTCCCATTTTTACTTCTTTGCACAATTTTTCCTCTCCATCCCTGAAATAAACTTTCTTTTCATTACTATCTAAGAATACTCAGCTTTCAAGGCTCAACTCATGACTCAATTACAATAGACTATATCAATTAATCTTCTTAATTATAGTACTAGTTCTCTCATTTTTCAAATTATCAGATGTATACTTGTATGTTTGCCCTTCCCTGATAAAACAAAAGTACCTTTAAATCAAGAATTGATTTTTTTTGTCTTGTCTTTATATTCCTCACCTCTAGCATAGCAGCTTGTCCATATTAGGTGCTTAATAAATGCCTTTTTGATTAGATTTTTTAATAATGATGACAAAGTGCCTGGTCCAATAGCTCTATTATAATTCAGTGAAAGAATAAGTGTTTATCAAGTACCAAGCACTTTGCTAAGCATTAAGCATACAAAGGCAAGAATGAAATGGCTCCCACTCTCACACAATTTATGTCCTAATGATGGTCATACTATATATAGAGATGTTCTTTTTTTTAGAGGAAAGACTGCTAGATTTAAAATAAAAAGTTGTGCTGAATTTTGGACTCAGAAGACCTGGAGAAAAATCTTTCTTTTGTCACTTACCATTTTAATAACTTTGAGCAAGTTACCCAACAAATTTACAACTCATTTTCCTCATTGTCAAATGGACTCCATGACTTTCCAATATCTTTCAAAGACTTTCACTTCCAAATCTCTGATCTTATCTAGCTTTATGGAAAGGGTTATCAAATCATAATCTAGGGAGGCCTGGGTGGTCTCTGAGACCCTTTGAGGATGTACATGAGGTCAAAATTATTTTCATTGTAATACTAAGACTTGTTTTCTTCAATAGTAAATATCATAGACTAAAAACTTTTGGGGGAGTTCTCAATATTTTAAGAATGTAAAGAAGAACAGAGACCAAAAGTTTGAGATTTTTTGCTCTAGGGTATGGAGGGATTTTGTATCTATGGCCTTATCAGAGTCATCAACTAGATTAAGATTTCATGTAAATAATTTATTCTGCCTCAACATTAATTTCCTATGAGGTTTACAGAAATCTCTTCCTATGAGATTTACAGAAGTCCCTTCTCTAAAGATACCAGTTTGAGCACCATTCAGTGATATTCTTGGTATGATAAATACACCAGTCTCTGAAGTCTAATTGACATCCAATAATCTTTTTTTAAAGATACCTCAAAAGCATATCAGGAACAAGAGTCCAAACATTTCCCCTAAACATCCCAAAAATACACTCTCTCCTATACCACTTTGACTGTTGGACAGAGTGAGCTCTGGGTTAGAACATTAGTTTCTAAACCAAGTTCATATCTAAATATCACAAGTGTTCCTAATGTGGTTTCATCTAAACTATCGTTGGGCTGCGTTCTAAAAATTATTTCTTTTTCCTTGGGACATTGATGCTGGATGACTACAAACCTGGAATGGATTTGGAGTAAACTTCCATTCCTTCACTGGAAAGAATAGAACTATTGTTCTAGATATACTGAATCCTCTTAACCTTTCAATCCAAACGATGTTGGATCCTCCAGATTAAGTTCCTTTACCTAAAACTGAAAAGGATACACATCAAGAAAAAAGGCCCAATACCCATTTTCCCAAAGTTTTATGTCAACCACAGAAAGAAGACCAAAAACTTTTACTTTTTACAGCAAAGTCTATCACCAATGCTAAAGGCAAACAAATCAAATCAAGAAAGACCACCAAACAGAAATTATTGATCAGACTAAAGTCTTTTGAAGATGCCTCCAATTCTGGTTCTGCAACTGAATCCAGGGAAAAAATTTACTTTTCATTACTTGATTAGCAAAGCAGAACAAGTTAGAATGACTGTGCATGCTCCAATAATTTTTCAAGTTGTTTCTCTTGTGCATTGTCTCTACTCTTCTAGAAGACACTCTCAGCTTTTTCCATGGTAATAGACTCCATTAGAAGTATTCTAAGTATCAGTTCTCTTTAAGTATAGAAATTGTGTATGAGTGCCTGTGTGTATTATGTGTATGTGTATATGTGTGTGTGTTCAAATCTTGCCTCAGATAACTATTATCTATATGGCCTTAGAAAGTTAATAGCTCTGTTTGCTTCCATTTCCTCATCTGTAAAATGAACTGGAGAAGCAAATGGTAAACTTCTCTAGTGGTTACTTACAAATGGAGTCATGAACAGATGGATACAACTAAAATCAATTGTATAATAAAAACAAAAAATCTAAGCAATTCAGAAAAAGAGATAGGCCCAGAAATATCAATTTGATGAGCTAATGCTGAGTGAAGTGAGCGAACCAAGAGAATTTTGGATGTGATGATCAACTATTATGGACTTGGTTCTTTTCAAGAATGAGGTGAATCAAAACAATTCCAATAGACATGGGATGGAAAATGTCATCCATGTCCAGAGAGAGAACTGTGGAGAGTAAATGTGGATCAAAGAGATTAGTATTTTCACTTTTTGTTGTTGTTTGTTTGTTTTTTTTCTTTTTGATAGTTTTTTCCCCTTTTGATCTTATTTTCTTTCAAAATATGACAAATATGGAATTATGTTTAAAAGAATTCCACTTATTTAACCTGTATCAGATTGCTTGCTGTCTTAAGGAAAGGGGAGGAAGAGAGAAACATTTGGAACACAATTTTTTTAAAAAGTATGTTGAAAATTATCTTTATATGTATTTGGAAAAATAAAATCTTATTTTGAAAAAATAAACCTCAATCTATAGGCTTCTAGATACAGCAACAGATTGCATATGCTTTCTGTAAATAGAAAGAAAGTCATCACTCATGGGGTGAGCAATTAAAGTCAGATTCTTTCATCATATAAATTCATCAAACTCTTGTCATTTCCAAAGAGATTATAAGCTAGAAATCTATTGTGAATTTCCTTATATAGGGCACAGTTCTGCCTCTGGCACATGCTTGCTATGTAATACTGGACAAGTCTTCTAAATTCTGACTATTCTATGCAACTCTCTATAAGTCATAGAGATGTCAATGACCTTCATTGGTAAGGAAGTTTCTTCTCTAGGGAGTTCACAATAGTAAAAAAAAAATTCAGAATAACTATCCTTATACCTAATCTTAATGTTTTATCTGACATGGTTCTAAATATGTAGTAAGAACTCAGGCATTTCTTGTTGACTAAAGGCTATTACATGGTCTATATGTTACAAGATTATCCTCCTATTTTCATGCTTAAGAATAAAAACAATGTGTGTGTGAGAGACAGACAGACAGACAGACAGACAGAGGGGAGGTAGGGAAGGAGGGAGGCAATTGATTGTTCAGTGGAAAAGACATCATAATAGTTTGCCATTTCCTTTTCCAGCAGATCCATTGGATCTATTTTGTCAGGTAATCAAAGGTTAAGTGACTTGCTTATGGTCTTCTTGAATCTAGACTCAGCATGCTATCCACTACATTGCCAGGAAGACCAGAATTCAAATTCAGCCTCATACTTCCTAGCTAAATGTCTTTTCCAAGAAAGGTCCAAATATGATTGTGAATAATCGGGAATGGTTGAACAATAAAAACGTGTGTGTGTGTGTGTGTGTGTTTGTGTAACCTACAGATATAAACTATGATTAACACACACATACTCATAATAGTAAGATTTTTATTTTTATATATGTATATAAACAAATATGCTTGTCTGTATGATATACATATAAATATAGCAAATCTTGTTTGGTGTCAAATAGGGAGGAAGGAAAAGGGAATAAAAATTTATATAGAGTCTTTATTATTGCCTGACACTGTGCTAAGAGTTTTTTACAAATGTTATTTCATTTGATCCTCACAATAACCCTGCAGAATAGGGGGGATATTATTATGCCCACTTTAAAGTTAAGGAAACTGAGGCAAACAGTAAGTAAGGCTGAAGATGGATTTGAACTCAGGTATCCCTGATTCCAGACTCAGCATTCTATCTACTATGTTGTCAGCTGACTTCTTTCAACAAAGAAATAAGTAGAATGGAGTTCAAGAACTATAGTGTATCACTATTTCCTTTGTCATTTGCCAAAAGCTAACACAGTAAGGAGAATACTAAATTCACTATTTAAGGAATTCAATTTGAATCTAGACTCTGCTAGAACATTATCATCCTCAGTTGTCATTATCAGCACCTCACCATCACATTATCACTTCTCACATTTATATAGCATTTTCAGTATTATAAAATTATTTACAAGTAAGCTTTCTGAACCTTACTTTTTCTCACTTGTTTAAAAACAAGAGCTAGATGATTGCTAAAGTTCCTTCCTAGAATATATCCTATAACTGACTTACAGAAAATTCTTCTATATTGAGTTCTAAGTAAATCACTGAACTGAGACTTAATTACAAAGGGGAAAACAGATATGAAATGAAATTGTACTGCTAGTCATTGTTTACTTTTTAGGCTATTGTTTGTTTATAACCTCCTTATCCTTCTTCCAATTATCAGCAGAGACCAGATTCTTTCCAAAATTCATTTGGCTTCTAACTACAAAAGACTGAGTCAAGGAGTCAAGAGAACTTATGTGGTACCAAATAGAGGCTCGTGATACTGTAAATCTTTCCCTCAAAGAGCCTCTCAGAATCCCTTTGTTTTTTTGCTTTTTTTTTTTTTCATTTAACTTTCTCTCCTAAGTTTTAAAAACAGCTTCCTCACTAACTGAAATGCAAAAGGCAAGATATCCTTATGGAGAGGAAGCTGCCTGTAACCTAATTAAAGGATCAAGAATCACAGATTTATTATTGGAAGGGGCTTTTGAGATTATCAATTTCATTATGCATTTTATATTTGAGGAAACTGAGGTCCAGAGAAAGTAGTTATTGGCTTAGCCAAAATTATACAAGAAGTCATGACTGAGCTAGAGTGTGATCTCAGTTTCTGATCAAACTGAGCCTTCTTTCCACTGGCCATTGGATTTTAGGATAACAATAATTGGAACAAGTATATAGAATGGTTTAAACTTTGCAAAAAAAAAGCACTTGATCATTTATTATCTCCTATGAGCTTCACAGCAAACACATGAAATAAAATTGTGGGCATTATTATTTCAATACTATCTTTATGTATTCAATGACTTGCCCATGGTTACCAGACAGTATGTGTTGGAGGTAGGATTTGAACAGCAATCTTCCACAATGCTCACTATGATACACTATCATTCCAATCTGGAAATTATAGAAGATTGTGCTTCAAGAACACAAAGCCCAGATCATCTCCACAATTTTTTTAACATTGTCTTCCAAATAACATTATTCTCTTTTGTTTGGCTTCTCATCTATTTAATAAATTAGTTTCCAGAGATCTTATCGTGGTTTTTACTATCTGTGTATACAATATCAGTACAACCATACAGTAACATGCAATATGATACTATTTGCCCCCAACAAAAAAAAAATGGGTCAGGCTTCCCATTCCAACACATTAGATGATAGGATTTGAGTTTCTGGAGAGAAGGGATTGTTTCACTGTTGTCCATATACTCCCCAAAATTTAGCCTAATACCTAGTAAACAGCAGGGGTTTAATAAGCACTTGCTGATTGATTGGACTTAGATAAAATGACTATTCTTGGATTAATCCCATTCTGTGAAAACTAAATCTCTAAATCTAATACTCCCACACTGCATCCTACTGATAGGCTCTTTTCCATCTGACTTGCAGCTAAATCCATCCCCTATCATAATGTGAGTTCTGTGAGAACAAAGACTTTTTATCTTACCTTTCTACTTGTATCCCTGGAATTTAGCACAGTGATTTGCATATAGTAAGCACTTAATAAATGCTTCATGCATTTATTTATTCATGTTGTTTCCTGCATGACAAAGCTGAAACTTATCTGATATTCAAGGGTTTCTATAACTCTACTTTTCCAATCTAAGTAACTTCTCTCTGCTATATTCTTCCCCTTCATTCATAATGGTAATATTTATATAGAGCTTACTTTGTGCCAGGCATTGTGCTAAGTGCTTTACAAATATTATCTCATTTGATACTCACAAACACCCTGGGAGTTATATGTGATTTTTTTTATGTTATATGCCATTTTACAGATGAGGAAATTGAGGCAGATAGGTAAAGGGACTTGCTCAGTGTAACAAAGTGAGTTACTGTGACTAAATTTGATTGTAAATACAGTTTTGGTCCTCTGTACTATCTAAATGCTGAGTGCACCTTCTAGACTATCCTCCTCAATGTTCCTGAGCACACATGCTTATACTTCCCTTATCTCAACTCATCTTGTTTCTCCTTCCTACAATGTTCCCTTTAACTCATTTTCTATTATTTTTTTTACTCTGAACTTAACAATAAGCAAATAAAATGGATATTTCTGTGTACATAAAGTAGAAAAAGATAAAATATTCAATTGTAGATTTATCTTATGAATAGCTTATATATACATATATATATGAATGTATGTATATAGAGAGTAATGTGTGTGCACATATATACGTGTATACATGCATTAGAATGCATTAATGGTACCTGTATTATGCAACAGATATGTACACATGGACACAAAAAATGCTTGTATGTAGTGTTCAAAGACATCCTACTTCTCTGGAGCACTCCTTTCTGAGCATGTTTTTATGGTTCCTTCATTGCATTTGTGTACTTCATGCAACTAATTTCTTGCTTCCAATTTTAGTCAAGAAATAAATTTGAATTTGCATGGTTTAATAGCAATGGTTTTCTAAGCTCTAATAGTCATTTCCTCATTGATAGGCATTTCAATAAGGCATTCTGAAAAGGAGAAAAGTTATAGGCAACTCCTAGGCTTCAATGACTTTGCTTTCACTTGCTGGCTTGAATGTCTTGCTTATAGAGGTGACCAGATCTTGACCATTGTCCATGAGAGTAAACTGCAAATTATACAGACTTTTGTTTCCAACTCATTCCAAAAGCCTTACCTACCACTTCACTAAAAGGAAAACCAATTTTTAGAATAATTACTAAACAAAAGAGACTCTAGGGAGCTAAAAGGAGTAGACTACCCTCTACTAGGTATCATTCTATTGCCTATGTTTTCCAATACCTAGAATTGATTACAAATTATGCTACATCATAAAGGGTCAGAGAAAGCAAATCATTTCAACTTGCTAGAAATGTCTCAGTATTTACAGCCTCACATAATAAAAGTACCAGACATCTTCCAGTAATATATTTGTCTGAGTCATAACCAGGCACCACCTGTGGTCCCCTTGTGATGAAAATGAAAAGATAAAAACCACTCCACCATCGATCTTTTATTTTCAAATGCAGTGAAGCAAATACTTGGCAGCATTTAAATATTCAGTCTACAAATATACGGTCAAGTGTGGATGGGGATATATCATACAAGTACAGGCTTCTGTAGTTTGCTGCTCAATTACACACAGATTTATTAAACTCACAAATGCAATATTCTAGGTACAAAGGATACAAAAGGCAAAACTGAAGTCATCCAAACTCCCATGGATCTTATAACTGCTAGGTGGCAAAATGAATTGAATGTGGGATCTCAACTCAAGAAGATGTGGGTTCAAACTCAACCTGACACTATGTGGCCCTTTGGCAAGTCGCTTAACCCCTGCTTACTTAAGTTTTGTCATCTGGTAAGTGGGGATAATAAAAAACTTTTCTTTCAGGCTGTTGTAAAAATCAAACGAGGTACTATTTTTAAAGTGCTTTGCAAATTTTAAAGATGTATAAGTCTAGTTCCTATTATTATCATCATTGTCACTATTATCATGATTATTACATTATTATCACTGTTACATTCTATTAAAATGTGACTTTAGTATAATAAGAGTGGGAACTGAAAGAGAACTTAGAGATCAGCTGATCTAACATCATTTTCAGATGGGGAAACTGAGGCACAGAAAAATCAAATAACTTGCTGGTGGTAATGAAGATGATAAGCACAGATAAGTTTGAACCCAGATGAGCACACTCATACACACACATATAGATGTAAAGGTATCTACCACACTTAATCCAATAGTCAATGGAGAAAAGTCACTTACCCAAATATACCTCCATTGCTTCCTCTTTGTATAGTCATGAATTTTTCTCCTCAAAAGAAACAGAAATATGTTTGGTCATAAGTAACAGCAGAGTGAGTAAAGAAGACTCACTTGACAGAAGGCCATTGGAAAGCTTAAGAAATGTAAATAAGAGACAGGAGTAAACTGCAAGGAAGGAGGAGGGGAAAAGAGAACAAAAATTAGTATAAAATAAATAGAGGACCAAGAAGGAGAAAGACATAAAAGGAGAAATGGGAAAGGAAGGGGAAAGAAAAGACAGGAAGGAGATTATAGAAGAAAAGGGAAAAGGAAAGATTGGAGATATCAAAGTAGAAAAATGATTCATTGAAAAAAGGGGAAAGAATCAGCAGGTGTGATAGGGGAAGGGAGTGGTTGTTAACCAATGGAACACCAAGAGGTTTGGTTTAAATTCATTTCTGGAAGTGGCTAAGTACCCAACCCTAGTGAAATGAAAGGGTATATGAAATTTAAAAAGAGAGTTTCAGGGGACATGATGATGAGAATGTCAAAACTGGCAAGAACCCCAGGAAAATAAAATCCTTTTTGTATTATAAAGAGGCTGCTGCTGTATGCCTTCCTAAAATGGCTCTGTAGACTTCCTAGGATCTTAAACTGAAAAGAACGTTAATCCTTTCAGTTCACAGAACAAAGAATAGATCAACAAGTATTTATTGTGTCTATATGTTCAGAAAAGGGTGGTATGGTAGATAGCCATTCTAGAACACCAAGGTTCAAGTCCCGCCTGTGACCCAAACTGATTATATGACCTTGGACATGTCACTCAGTACACTTGCATATAGCTTACAGCTTTTTGATATGAATTGGTAGTGGGAACTTGCCATACTGATCTGAAACACCAGATCCAGTCTCTGTTGCTACATGTGAGGTACTTTGATAGGTAGTAGAGATAGAGAAACAAAATGAAATAATCCCTTTCCTCAAGAAATTTATGTTCTATTGAGGAATGGCAAAGGCAATATGCCAAATACATGTATATTCAGGGTAATTTTATGTGGAAAGAGTGCTAAAAATGAAGGGATCAGAAAAGGCCTCATGTAGGCAGATTCTCTAAGTGAGCTTTAAAGGATAAGAGGGAACATAAAAAGGAAAATCAAAGAATAAAATTATAGAGAAATTGTGGATTATAAAATTCAAGTCATTTTCTCACATGCAAACAGGTAGTCCATGATTTGATCTCAGATCTGATTACAAATCCAGGATTCCTTCTCCTCTGATATAAACCCAAATCTGTGTTTCTATAAGCTTTTAAAGTGCGGTAAACATCTTAATAAGTTCTCTTCCCAGAAAACAGTTTCATCTAAACCCATTGTTCATTTTGCCTTTGCCTAATCATTTAGAAAGTTTCAAACTTTATATTTCTACCACATGGGCTTTTTATTGCTTAACAACCAGCTACATTTTGGTTTTAGGGATTGTTCTCATCTGATTAATAATCATACTTCCTATGTTTCCATCATGTCCTTTCAGCTTCAAGGAGACAAATTTTCATTTGAGCCTTTTATGGCAAGGAGGGTTGACATTCTCCTTTTCTATAGCACCAGCTATCTGGCTCAGTTGTAGCTGAGCTCCACTTTGACTCATGTCCACTCTTTTCTAGCATAACAGCAAATAAGACTACTTCCCAAAATCATATTATCTGCTTCCTGTTCCTGACTCCAAGAGTGTTATACTCTACCTCTGCCCACACCTTCCTGTGCTCATAGTGCTGTTGCCTGGCTGCAAAGACCCTGAAACATACTACTGCATCTTTATGATACTTGAAACACAATAAGAAAATTCAACTGTTTGATTTAAGAAAAAATTGACCCAGCAAGGCATGGAAGAAGGGGGAGGATAGTTGAAAAGAAACAAGTGATAAGTTGCAAGTGGGGGGGGTGGGGAATTGAAAGTTAAAAAGATATAAGATCTTATTGCAGCCTCGCTAGAGTTTTATTTGACAACTATCAATAGAAAATGATAATGTAAGACAATGTAAGTATCTGAAAAACTCCAATGCTCCATTTCCCTTTGTGGAATATTTGCAAAAAGAAAATTACTTTTGATTATATAGCTCTGTTGGAATCTACTTTCTTATTTTGGGGGTAATACAAATATACTGCTTTCAAATTCTGGCTACACAATCACCCATGGTGCAGTGCTGAATAATAGCACTCCACAGAAATCATCTCCAATGCCTGCAGACAATGTGATCAAGATATCCATTCACACCAACCATCCTTTGGCTTAACAGCAAGGGGTCAGGGTAATAAAGACCAAAATGAAATACAATTACTGTCCCTCTCAAGTTGGAAAACCAAATAATAACACATTGTTATATGGAAAGAAAAACAAGAAAACAAAATGAGGCTACTTCCAAGCTTTGGAAATTGATTTTGGGAATCCAAGGGTAAAATGTTGGGTTTTTTTTTTTTAATTTTATCTTTTTCATGTTTAGTCCAAATCTCTAGCCTGTTAAGAATTCTTTGAACTCTTTGAATGCTGGCTCTATCATTGTACATGAACTATCCTCCTTCCTTTTTGTCAACTAAAAATTTGAGGAGTATGCTTTTCTAAAACAAATCAATGACAAAAATTGTAAATAAGTATACTAGAACAGATCCCTGGAGTATTATACTATAGACCTTTTTTCCATGTTGACATTGAATCGATAACCACTATTCCTTGAGGCTAGAAAGACAGGTAGTTCATAATGTATTAAACTGTATTATCTAATCTACATCTGTCTTCCCCATGGGAAAATGTAAGTCATTTTATCAAAAGCTTTTCTAAAATCTAAGTAAAGTATATGTGCAACATTACACTCATATAATAATTTCATGATCCTGTCAAGAAAAGGAAAATAGCTTAATCTAGCTTGATTTGGTCTTGTTGAAAGCATGGTAGCTTTTTGTCATCGTGATTTTGTTTTCTAGATGTTGAGCAAATATTTGTTTAATGATTGATTCTATACTTTTCACAGGTACATTAATCAAGCTTACAGGTTTATCATTTTCAGGATCTATTATCTTCCTTTTTGGAAAGTCAGTTAAAGTTTTCCTCCAAATTTTCGTTATTCTTCTGGTTTTCATAACCTTTAAAATACTAATAACAATAGTAAGTCTCTATGCATCTATATGCCTCAGTCATGGGAATGTAATAGGAATAGGAGTAATGCTACTTTTCAAAAATTATAGAAACAAAAAATTAAAAGCTATATCAAAGGTCATCTAGTATAACTTTTACCAGAATTGAATACCACACCAGTCTAACTTTCCTGATGATTTAAAGTAAGCCTTTTTTTTTTTTGGAAGATCACCAAATGAAAGAGAAATCACTACCTCCCAAAGTAGTTCATTCCTTTTTTGGGCAGTTCTAATTCTTAGGAAGTTTTCCCTTATATGAAATCTAACCTTGCCCCTCTTCAACATCCACTCACAGATTCTTAAGAATAGAAGAAAGCTCTTAGAGGGTACAGCTTGTTTCACTCTTTCTGTTTTTATCCTCAGAACTTAGCAAAGTGTATGTCATATAATAGGAGCTTAATAAATACTTATTGCTTAATTTTCCTAATTCTCTCTCCCTGGTGCTGATGTTATGTCTAATTCAACTTTCATGTCCTCCAATGTCTTCACTACTTTATCTCTACTTTCTTAAACTGATGTTCCTGGGATTTGGCCTACAGTTCCTTAACTCTTGTGCTCTTCCTTCTCTAAATGAAATCTAGTTTTTCATACCCTATTTCGATTTACTCACAGTACTGAAGAAGTGATCTGGCCAGGGTAGAATGCAATGTAATTATTAATTCCTTTATCTTAAAGCTGGTCTCTCCAAATAAAACCCAACATCACTTTGGCAATCTTAGTTACCATATTTATTTTTGCTACTCCTGAATTTGGAGTCCATTACAACCCAAAGATATTTTTGATATAAACTATTATACAATTATGTATAATTATTCTCTATTATTGACACTTATCTAGTACTTAGGTATCTCTTTATTGAAATTCATCTTATGAAAATATCTGCCAAGGGAAAGTCAGGACCTATATGTTTATTTATTTATTTTTTTAATAAAGCTTTTTATTTACAAAACATATGAATGATTTTTCTACATTGACCTTTGCAAAAACTTTTCTTCCCAAGCTTTTCCCCTCCTTCCCCCCACCCCCACCCCTAGATGGCAGGTAATCTAATACATGCTAAATAGGATAAATTATATGACAAATACAATACATGTATACACATCTATACAGTTATCTTACTGCACATAAACATCAGATCTAGAAAGGGAAGAAGAAAAAACAACCTAAGAAGGAAAACAAAATGCATGGAAATATTCACAGAAAGCGTTAAAATGCTGTGTTGTGGTTCACACTCAGTTCCCTCAGGCCTCTCTCTGGATGTATATGACTATCTTCATTGATGAACAACTGGTTTGAATCACATCATTGTTGAGGAGAACCATGTCCATCAAAACTGATCATCATATAGTCTTGTTGCTGTGTATAATGTTCTCCTGGTTCTGCTGATTTCACTCAGCATCAGTTCGTGCAAGTCTCTCCAGGCCTCTCTGAAATCCTCCTGTTGGTCGTTTCTTACAAAACAATAATACTCCATAACATTCCTATACCATAATTTATTCAGCCATTCTCCAATTGATGGGCATCCTTTCGATTTCCAGTTTCTTGCCACTACAAAAAGGGCTGCCACAAACATTTTTGCACATGTGGGTCCCTTTCCCTCCTTTAAAATCTCTTTGGGATATAGGCCCAGTAGAAACACTGCTGGGTCAAAGGGTATGTACAGTTTGATAACTTTTTGAGCATAGTTCCAAATGGCTCTCCAGAATGGTTGGATCCGTTCACAGTTCTACCAACAATGTATCAGTGTCCCAGTTTTCCCACATCCCCTCCAACATTCGTCATTATACTTTCCTGTCATTTTAGCCAATCTGACAGGTGTGTAGTGGTAACTCAAAGTCGTCTTAATTTGCATTTCTCTGATCAATAGTGACTTGGAGCACCTTTTCATGTGACCAGAAATAGTTTCAATTTCTTCATCAGAAAATTGTCTGTTCATATCTTTTGACCATTTGTCAATTGGAGAATGGCTTGAATTCTTATATATTTGAGTCAATTCTCTATATATTTTAGAAATGAGGCCTTTATCAGAACCTTTAGATGTAAAAATATTTTCCCAGTTTACTGCTATCCTTCTAATCTTGTCTGCATTCATTTTGTTTGTACAAAAACTTTTTAACTTGATATAGTCAAACTTATCTATTTTGTGATTAATGATGACCTCTAGTTCTTCTTTGGTCACAAATTCCTTCCCCCTCCACAGGTCTGAGAGGTAAACCATCCTACATTGTTCTAATTTGTTTATAATATCATTCTTTATGCCTAGATCATGAATCCATTTTGACCTTATCTTGGTATATGGTGTTAGGTGTGGGTCAATGCCTAATTTCTTCCATACTAGTTTCCAATTATCCTAGAAGTTTTTGTCAAATAGTGAGTTTTTATCCCAAAAATTGGGGTCTTTGGGTTTATCAAATACTAGATTACTATTGTCATTGAGTATTCTGTCATGTGAACCTAACCTATTCCACTGATCCACTACTCTATTTCTTATCCAGTACGAAATGATTTGGGTGACCACTGTTTTATAATATAGTTTTAGATCTGTTACAGCTAGGCCACCCTCATTTGCATTTTTTTCATTAATTCCCTTGAAATTCTTGACCTTTTGTTTTTCCAGATGAATTTTGTTGTTATTTTTTCTAGGTCAGTTAAATAATATCTTGGGAGTTTGATTGGTATAGCACTAAATAGATAGATTAGTTTAGGTAGTATTGCCATCTTTATTATATTCGCTCGACCTATCCAAGAGCACTTGATGTTTTTCCAATTGTTTAGATCTGACTTTATTTGTGTGGAGAGTGTTTTGTAGTTTTGCTCATATAGATCCTGACTTTCCCTTGGCAGATATATTCCCAAATATTTTATACTATCAATAGTTATTTTGAATGGAATTTCTCTTTGTATCTCTTGCTCTTGCATTTTGTTGGTGATGCATAAAAATGCTGATGATTTATGTGGATTTATTTTGTATCCTGCAACTTTGCTAAAGTTGTGGATTAATTCTAATAGTTTTTGAGTTGATTCTCTAGGGTTCTCTAAGTAGACCATCCTGTCATCTGCAAAGAGTGATAATTTGGTTTCCTCATGACCTACTCTAATTCCTTTAATCTCTTTTTCTTGTCTTATTGCCAAGGCTAGCATTTCTAATACAATATTGAATAGTAATGGTGATAGTGAGCAACCTTGTTTCACCCTTGATCTTATTGGGAATGGTTCCAGTTTATCACCATTACATATGATGCTAGCTGATGGTTTTAAATAGATGCTACCGACTATTTTAAGGAAAAGTCCATTAATTCCTATACTCTCTAATGTTTTTAATAGGAATGAATGTTGGATTTAATCAAATGCTTTTTCTGCATCTATTGAGATTATCATATGTTTTTTGTTAATTTGGTTATTAATATAGTCAATTATGTTAATAGTTTTCCTAATATTGAACCATTCCTGCATTCCTGGTATAAATCCTACTTGGTCATGGTGTATTATTCTGGGAAAGATTTTCTGTAATCTCTTTGCTAATATTTTATTTAAGATTTTTGCATCAATATTCATTAAGGAGATTGGTCTATAATTTTCTTTCTCTGTTTTTGTTTTACCTGGTTTAGGTATCACTACCATGTCTGTATCATAAAAGGAGTTTGGTAGGAGTCCTTCATTCCCTATTTTTCAAATAGTTTATATAATATTGGAGTTAATTTTTCTTTAAATGTTTGGTAGAATTCACATGTAAATCCATCTGGTCCTGGGGATTTTTTCTTAGGGAGTTGATTAATGACTTGTTCTATTTCTTTTTCTAAAATGGGACTATTTAAGTAATTTATTTCCTCTTCTGTTAATCTGGGCAATCTATATTTTTGTAGATATTCCTCCATTTCACGTAGGTTATCAAATTGATTGGCATAAAGTTGGGCAAAGTAACTCCTGATTATTGCTCTAATTTCCTCTTCATTGGTGGAAAGTTCTCCCTTTTCATTTTTGAGACTAACAATTTGATTTTCCTCTTTCCTTTTTCTAATTAAATTAACTAGAGGTTTATCTATTTTGTGGGTTTTTTCATAAAACCAACTTTTTATTTTATTTTATTTTTTTTATTGAAGCTTTTTATTTGTATAACATATGTATGGGTAGTTCCCCAACATTGATCTTTACAAAGCTTTCCATTACAAATTTTACCCCCAGTCCCCTCCCCTCCCCTAGATGGCAGGAAGTCCACTACATGCTAATAATGTTGAAATGCTTGAGAAGTTATGCAAGAAAAATCCTATCTACAAGAAAAAAAAAAAAAGAATCAGAGAAAGGCAACACAATGCAAACAAATGTCAGTAGAGATCATGAAAATTTCACGTTGTGGTCCATATTTCATTTCCCTCTCTCTGGGTGTATATGGTTTTCTTCAGTGAATAATTGGAACTGGTTTGAGACAATTCTTTGTTGCAGAGAGCCATGTCCATCAGAATTGATCATCATGTAAAACTGTTGTTGCTGTGTATGATGATCTCCTGATTTTGCTCGTTTCACTCAGCATCAGTTCATGCAAGTCTCTCCAGGCCTCTCTGAAATCGTCCTGCTGGTCGTTTCTTACAAAGCAATAATATTCCATAACATTCATATACCACAATTTATTCAGCCACTCTGCAATTGATGGGCATCCCTTCAGTTTCCAGTTTCTAGCCACCACAAAAAGGGCCGCCACAAACATTCTTGCACATGTGGGGCCCTTTCCCTCCTCTAAGATCTCTTTGGGATATAGGCCCAGTAGAAACACTGCTGGGTCAAAGGGTATGCACAGTTTAACAACTTTTGGGGCATAGTTCCAAGTTGCTCTCCAGAATGGTTGGATCCGTTCACAGTTCCACCAACAATGTATCAATGTCCCAGTTTTCCCACATCCCCTCCAACATTCGTCGTTATCTTTTCCTGTCATTTTAGCCAATCTGACAGGTGTGTAGTGGTATCTCAGAGTTGTCTTAATTTGCATTTCTCTGATCAATAGTGATTTGGAGCAACTTTTCATATGACTAGAGATGGTTTTAATTTCATCATCTGAAAATTGTCTGTTCATATCCCTTGACCATTTATCTATTGAAGAGTGGCTTGAATTCTTATATATATGAGACAATTCTCTATAAATTTTAGAAATGAGGCCTTTATCAGAACCATTAAATGTAAAGATGATTTCCCAATTTGATGCTTCCCTCCTAATCTTGTCTGCATTTCTTTTGTTTGTACAGAAACTTTTTAACTTAAAATAATCAAAAGTATCCATCTGGTGTTCAATTAG
>JAJPUD010009496.1:17920-57621 GCA_023553655.1 Myrmecobius fasciatus
ACACACACACACACACACACACACACACACACACACACACACACACACTTTCACAGGACAGAATTAGGAAGAAAGATACAGTTATATCATAACAAATAGTTGAGTCATTCATCTGAAGGGTTCTCATTCTTTCCACCCTTTGCATTTGGATGACCAGAGTACAAATAAAGTAATCCTGTCAAAATTATCAATCCACAATATAAACAGAAGTTGTTGACTGCTTATAATCTAGATAAAAAGAACAAAAAAAAAAAATAGAGAAATACCCTTGATACATTTTGTGCTCACTAGAAACTAATGACAGAAAAACTTTGACTGTGATCTTCAGTTACCATGTCCAGGGGCTAATATGTCATTCATAGAAAAACAAAGCAAATCATAAATGAAAACTAACAAAAATAAAATAGATAACTAGAAATAGACAATTGCTTCAAATAAAAGATCTCTCTACATGAACAGTACACTTCTTTGGCTAGCAACCATCACTTTAAGAATTTTGTAACTATCTCAACATATCCAAATCCAATGGCCCTATGTATTTTTATTGCTAAATGAAATCATCCATAGTTTTCCTCTAAGTCAGCTCTCCCTCACTAAAAGCAAATTTACTTGCATGTCATGGACCTTAGTGAGTAAAGGACAAACAACAGTAAGCTACATAGAACAGGAGAAAAACAAAGACTATCAATATTATAGATAATGCTGATTAACTCATGCAGGCTGGCCATAAAATTTTCCACCATAAATTTCAGTGTACTCTCAGAAGTTGGCTTACTCTCTACTGCTCATGATTTAGTTTTCATTCATACTAAGCCAAAATCTCCCTCAAAAAAAGGTTGCCTTAAAAAATATAAAAAAGAAACAGCTAGGTAGCACAGTGGATAGAGCACCTGCCCTTAAGTCAGGAGGACCTGAGTTCACATTTGATGTCAGACACTTAACACTTCTAACTGTGTACCTTGGGCAAGTCACTTAATGCCAATTGCCTCAGGAAATATATATATATATATATATGTATATGTATATACGTATGTATGTATGTATAAAAGTTGTTGTCTGGTTATCTGGTTGATGTAGACTAGAACCAATGAGGGTAAGACCTCAACAATAGGCCATGTCCTTCTTAGCAGGCCAGTGTCTAGATGAACCATAGGGAGGGTTGTTTGATAGAGACAGATCAGGAATTATTGTAAACCCTCTGGAAGCTAAGCTCTACTCTGAGACAAGCAGCAAGTAGTATTGAGTATCTTTACCCTTTGATTTTGTTCAGGAATTTTGTTATCCTAAGTAGGCCTTGTTGTCTTATTGGGTGGGGTTGAATGAGTCCTCTGGCCAACCTCTGGAAACCTAATCTGCTGGCCAAGTTATGCTGTCAAGCCTAAGGATATTTCCTTCCTATAAAAGAAGTTACCAGTACCCCAATCCCCTGGCAACTTCCTTAGGAAATAAGCCTACTTTATGGAATTGAGGGTTCATTAGGAATCCTCTGAATTATGACAGCAAATCCATTAGGACTTAATTAGAGTGGTGTCTCCTCCCTTATTAATGGGGAGTTCTGCCAGAGAATTTAGCCAGTCTTTCCCCTTGTTGATGGCTAAAACACCCCTTTGAAAGGGGACTTAGGTCCTCAAGCCAATGGTATAATAATTACATCTTTCCCTCTTGATTTGTAGGAAGTCTGCCTAGAAATTCTTTTAAGAAGTATCATGACACCAGCTCAAAACCCCAATATGGTTTTTGGATCAAACCACTTCTCTCCAACATTTGATAGATGGCATGAGGGATTACTGAAACCCAAACATAATTTGGAGGTTCAGTGCTTCAACAACTAATATCAATCAGAATCCCCAGTATAGGAGCACTTGAAAGGAGAAAAAATAATAAGTTGCAAAAGAAAATCTATGCCCACACTTTCTCCCAGAAACCTAAAAGAAATTCTTCCAATTAAAAAAAAAATCACATTTTGTTCTCGCCTAATCATTCAGAAAGATTTCTATAACTTTGTCTTATTCATTTTGATGGCATTTAGATCTTAAAATTTTTGAAGGACAATCAAGCAAACAAAGAGATTTAGAGAGAATTTAATAATACTCCAAAGAACAAAAAGGTTTGAATTGAAGTGAGAAAATCTGGCTGGGAGAAGAAACCTTACTTAGGTGGTTCAGCTCTGATGTGCTGGTTACATTTTCATCCTTATGTGATCTCAACAGAATTGCAGTCATCTTATTTCTCAATTGTTGGGCAAATGTTAATGTTGGTTCCAGGAGAAAGCAGGAGAAATCAGCTGGCTCTGTGAGCTGCAAGTCAATAATTTCAGAGACTGGCTGAAAAAGGAAAGAACAAAGTTAGATGAAAATACCTTAGTTGTCACTTGCTAGAAAAGATATGCCTAATTCTAGCATTTGTTTTTTCTTTAGAGTGAAAGTGTTCCCAATACATAGTCCTTTCTTGAAAGGCTAAATTATACAATAAGCTGCATTTTACATTTTTTGTACTCTAGTAGCAACAACAACAGCAATAGTAGTCGATTATTAAATGACATGTAAGGATGAAGCTCCTTAGTCCTTAGTTTCCATGGTAGAGAGTACTTTTGGTGAGATGCATACTGACAATAAGTAGCCAGAGCTCTGTCTCTGCCCTTATATCTGATAGTAAATCATGGATAGACTCAATGTCAGAGAAGTGAGAAGTACATCATGGGAAGTCAAGCAGTGGGTGACCCAGACCACAACTCCACCCTCATGGACAATATGGAAATTGTAATTATAAATGTTTGCCTACTTGGAAGTATTGATATTGTTAAACTTGTTGGGATAGGTGGAAAACACAGGTATTAACACAAAAAGCAAAGGCTTCTTGACAAAGGTGGGAATTTAATTGTAACTTGAAAGTGTAATAAAACATATCAACCAATTGTTTGGATAGAGATTCAGAGTTCTCTCTTTTGTGAGAACTGAGTGGTGGTTTAATTTCCATAGAGCTATGAAAATTGACTGAAAGAAATACAGAGAAATTGAAACATGAAAATGGAAATTAGGCTGATAGAATGTAAAACAAAGAAATAATAATTAAAAAGGGCAGCGGACTCAGACTTGCAAAAGATTGTAAGCACAAGCAGAGAATACTCATACATAAGGTATAGATATATTGATGTGATCAAAGGAGCAGATTTACTCACAAGGGGGAATTAGAATTTTCAGAGAGGATAGTAATCAGCCCATAAGGAATCAGGGGAAGGGCTGAACTATGTCCAAATAAAGTGGATACTAAGGTAGGAATAATGATGGAATCAGGTAGCGATTCACACTCCCATGGGGGGAATGCTCAGACCTGATAGGTTGTGAATTCTGGTATTTAATCAATGGGGCACCTAGAGAAGAACTTGCATTTTGGGTATAAAAAAGGACTGATATTGATCCTAAGTGTTCCTATTTCATAGAACACACATCTGCAGTTATGTAATTAAAGACTTATTTAAATTTCCCCTTCCTAAGTCCAATGAAGTTATTTCTAACACCTTCTTCTAAAGAAATTTAAAAGTTCAGGCTTTTTTCCAAAGGAGAATAGTTATAATGAGATTGCATTAACTCTCCTCAATCTTAGTCAGACTACACCCAATTTAATAAGGAATCTAATCTAAAGTAGGGAAGCCCAAACTGTTCTGCTCACCCTTGGGTAAGGTATACATTTTTTGAAGTGATAGCCTTAAGCTATGGTTCTTATGATATAGAGATATTTTTCTTATGCAAAAGAAACTTTAAATTTCATTTTAATATAATTCACCTCCATGAGTCACCTAGGCAAAAGTGTACTCCTTTCTTTCTCCATTTAATTTTCTCCAGTGATCTATCATATCTAACTTTTCTAAAATTCTATTTATCTCCTTCACTTCTTTCTTATTTATTTTGTGGTTTGATTTATCTATTTCTGAGAGAGCAAGGTTGAGCTCCCCCACTATTATAGTTTGGCTTTCTCTTTGTTTTTGCATCTCTCTTAACTTCTCCTTTAGGAATTTAGTTGCTATACCACTTCATTATTTATAGTACCCTTTAGCAAAGTATAGTTTCCTTCCTTATCTCCTTTAATTAGATCTATTTTTGCTTTTGTTTGATCTGAGATCAGGATTGCTACCCCTGATATTTTACTTCACCTGAGTAATAATAGATTCTGCTCTAGCCTTTTAACTGGACTCTAAATGTAGGAATCTACTTTAAATGTATTTCTTATAAACAGCATATTGTAGGATTCTGGCTTTTAATCCAGTCTGCTATCCACTTCCATTCTGTAGGAGATTTCATCCCATTCATATTCTCAGTTAAAATGCCTAATTCTGTGTTTCCTGTCATCTTATTTACCCAAAATTATGCTCTTATCTTTCCTTTCCCTCTTTTCCCCTTCCCCAGTATTTTGCTTTTAACCACCACTTCACTCAAACATCCCTCCCCTTTACATCCCTTACTACTTCTGTGTTTATTAGCCTCCCCATTTCCTTTCCCCTTTGCACTCCCACTTCCCTATAAGATGAGACAAGTTTCTCTGTGAAATCAAATATGTCTAATAATCTCCCTTAGAGTCAAATCTGATGAGAGTAAAATTTGCATAATGTTCATCCCCTTCCCTTCTTTCCCTCAATTAAAATAGGCCTTCTTTGCCTCTTCATGAGATGTAATTTCCCTCATTTTATCTATACAAAAATTGACCATATATTTGGGCATAAAGACCTCAAAATCAAATGTACAAAGGCAGAAATAGTAAATGCATTTTTTTTCAGATCATGAAGAAATAAAAATTACATGCAATAAAATGCCAGGGGAAAACAGACTAAAAGTTAATTGGAAACTAATTTATCTAATCCTAAAAATGAGTGGATTAAAAAAAAACATCATAGACAATCAATAATTTCATCCAAGAGAATGATAATAAGAAGACAATATACCAAAATTTGTGGGATGCAGCCAAAGCAGTTATAAGGGGAAATTTTATATCTCTAGATATTTACTTACTTAAAATTGAGAAAGAGAGGATCAATGAATTGCCCTAACAAATCAAAAAGCCAGAAAAAGAACAAATTTAAAAGCCCAATTAAATGACAAATTTGAAATTCTAAAAATAAAAGGGGAGATTAATAAAATTAAAGTAAGAAAACTATTGAATTAATATATAAAACTGAGTTGGTTTTATGAAAAAAACAAAAGATAAACTTTTAGTTAATTTGATCAGAAAAAAAGAAAGAAAAAATCAAATTGTTAGTCTCAAAAATGAAAAGGGAAAACTTTCCACTAATGAAGAGGAAATTAGATCAATAATTAAGAACTACATGTCAATAAATTTAATAGTTTAAGTAAAATGGAGGATAATTACAGAAATATGAATTGCCTAGGTTAATAGAAGAGGAAATAAATTATTTAAATAGTCCCATTTTAGGAAAAGAAGTAGAATAAACAATTAATCAACTCCCTAAGAAAAAATCTCCAGGGCCAGATGGATTTACATGTGAAATTTTTCAAACAATTAAAGAATAATGAATTCCAATAATATGCAAAATATTTGAAAAGAAAAATAAGGAAAGATGGAATCCTACCAAATTCCTTTTATGACACAGATATGGTACTAAGACCTAAACCAAGTAGGGCAAAACCAAAGAAAATTGTAGAACAATTTCCCTAATGAATATTGATGTGAAAATCTTAAATGAAATATTAATAACAAGATTGCAGAAAGTCATCCCCAGGATAATACATCACAACCAAGTAGAAGTTATACCAGGAATGCAGAGCTGATTCAGTATTAAGAAAAGTATTAGCATAATTGACTATCTCAATAACCAAAGTAACAAAAACCATATGATTATCTCAATAGATGCAGAAAAAGTATTTGATAAAATCCAACATCCATTCCTATTAAAAACAGTAGATACTACAGGAATAAATGGAGTTTTCCTTAAAAAGATCAGTAGCATTTACTTAAAACCATCAGCAAGTATTAAATGTAATAGGGACAAACTAAAACCATTGCCAATAATATCAGGGGTGAAATAAGGTTTCCCATTGTCACCATTACTATTCAATACTGTATTAGAAATGCTAGCTTTGGCAATAAGAGAAGCAAAAGAGATTAAAGAAATTAGACAAGGTAATGATTATCATTATCACTCTTTGCAGATGATATGATGGTATACTTAGAGAACTCTAGAGAATCAACTAAAAAACTACTAGAAATAATTCACAACTTTAGGAGAGTTGTAGGATACAAAATAAATCCACATAAATCATCAGCATTTTTATATACTACCTTTCAGCAGCAAGAGATACAAAAAGTACAAAAGAGATACAAAGTTATTTAAAATAACCATTGATAATATAAAGTATTTGGAAATCTATCTGCCAAGACATTCAGGAACTATGTGAATACAATAACAAAACACTTTCACACAAATTAAGTCAGATTTAATCAGTTGGAAAAATATCAAGTGCTCTGCGGTAGGTTGATTGAACATAATAAAAATGCTAATACTTCCTAAATTAATCTACTTATTTAGTGCCAAACCAATCAAACTCCCAAGAAGTTATTTAAATCTAGGAAAAAATAATAACAAAGTTCATCTGGAAAAACAAAAGGTCAAGAATTTCGAGGGAACTAATGAAAAAAAAATGCCAGTGAAGGTGGCCTAGCTGCACCAGACTTAAATTATATTACACAGCAGCAATCATCAAAACCATTTGGTACTGGCTAAGAAATAGAATACTTGATCAGTGGAGTAGGTTAGGTTCACAAAAGAAAATAATCAATGACTATAGCAATGTAGTATTTGACAAACCCAAAGACCCTAGCTTTTGGGACAAGAATTCACTACTTAGCCAAAACATCTGGGAAAATTGGAAGCTAGTATGGCAGACACTAGGCATTGACCCATGCCTAACACCATATGCCAAGATAAGGTTGAAATGGGCTCATAATTTAGACATAAAGAGTAATATTGTAAGCAAATGAGAACATAATATAATTTACCTCTCAGATATGTGGAGAAGGAAGGAATTGGTGACCAAAGAAGTGGAGATCATTATTGATCACAAAATAGATCATTTTCATTATATCAAGTTAAAAAATTTTGTGCACAGAAAATCAATGCAGACAAAATTAGAAGGGAAGGTATAAACTGGGGAAAAAATTTTACATTCAAGAGTTCTGATAAAGGCCTCATTTGTAAAATACATAAAGAATTAACTCAAATTTATAAAAATTCAAACCATTCTCCAATTGATTAATGGTTAAAGGATATGAACAATTTTCAGATGAAGAAATTAAAACCAATTTTAGTCATATGAAAAAGTGTTATAAATCATTATTGATGAGAGAAATGCAAATTAAGACAATTCTGACATACCTCTCAGATTGGCTAAGATGAGAGGAAAAGATATTGACAAATGTTGGAGGGGATGTGGGAAAACTGGGACACTAATTCATTGTTGGTGGAATTGTGAACTGATCCAACCATTGTGAAGAGCAATTTGGAACTATGCCCAAAGGGATATCAAACTGTGCATGCCCTTTAATCCAGCAATGTTTCTACTGGACTTTTATCCCAAAGATATATTTAAGAAAGGAAAGGGACCCACATGTGCAAAAATGTTTGTGATAGCCCTATTTGTAGTGAGTAGAATCTGGAAATTGAGTGGATGCCCATGAATTGGGGAATGGCTGAATAAATTATGGTATATGAATGTTATGAAATATTATTGTTCTATAAGAAACGATCAGCAGGATGATTTCAGAGAGGCTTGGAGAGACTTACATGAACTGATATTAAGTGAAATGAGCAAAACCAGGAGATCATAGTATAAATCAATAACAAGATTATGCAATGATCAGTTCTGATGGATATGACTCTTCTCAACAATGACACGATTCAGGTCAGATTCAATGATCTTATGATGATGAGATTCATCTACACCCAGAGAGAGGACTGTGGGAACAGTGTGTATCACAACATAGCATTTTTACTTTTTTGTTGTTTGCTTGAATTTTATTTTCTTTCTTATTTATTTTTTCCTTTTTATCTGATTTTTCTTGTGCAGCAAGTTAATTACATAAATATGTATCTCTGTCTTGGATTTACACATATATTTACCATGTTTAACATATACTTGATGACTTGCCATCTAGAGGAGGAGTGGGGGGAAAGGATGAACACAAGGTTTTCAAGGGTCAATGGGGAAAAATTATCCTTGCATGTTTTCTTTTTCTGAGGTAATTGGGGTTAAGTGACTTGCTCAGAGTCACAAGTTAGGAAGTATTAAGTGTCTGAGATCAGATATGAACTCAGGTCCTCCTGAATTGAGGACTGGTTCTACCCACTGTGCCACCTAGCTGCCCCCTTCCATATGTTTGGAAAATAAAAAGCTTCCATAAAAATTAAAGAAAGAAAAAATAAAAAGTAATCCACCTCCAATCACATTGACCAATGAGGTTTGATTGCTATTTCATGGTCAATCATCCATGTACACTTCTTTAGGGTTAACATGTCTACCCACCAAATAACCGTACTTTTATTAGTAACCAATTGGCCTTATTAATAAATGAATAAATTATCCACAAACTCTTGGATCTTTTTAAATGTCAGAAAAGGTAGAATAAAGAATAGATGAAAAAGGAGAGCATTAATAGGATAAAGACTAGGGTTTCAGAACTTCCTCAAAGCAGGAAAGCCAGAGGCAATACACATCAATCAGGATGAAGAAAAGCGAGAGACAAATTGAAAAAAGAAAGAGAAGGGAAAGGAAGAAGGAAGAGGAGACAAGGTACAGGGAATGGAGGGAGAATAAAAACAAGTTTCATTCTGACCAGAAAGGCAGAATTCTTAAAATCTATAGGAGATAAAAAGAGCAACTTGTAAAAGATCAAAATATCAGAGAAACAATGTCAGGAGAATGCTCCTCACAACTGGTGTGACAAAAGTTATGAGCTTTTGAAAAACACCTGTGAGAGATGAGGAGGTCATGGAGCAGGGGAGAGAATATCAATAAAGGCAGGGATGCAGTAAGATTCTTTTTTTTTTTAAATTGTACAAAATTTTATTAACTTTAATCATTAATAGTATAAACAGCACTGCATTACTATTGGCTATTCAAAATCAAAACTTCTTTTTAAATCACCAAGAGGAAGGCATTTAGATACAACCATGCCTACATGTATTTATGGGTTGTCTCAATACATGTTTCAACAGAAACTTTGGCTTTAGGAAAGTCTCAAACATTGAAAATAATGGCTTTAATTTCTAAAAGTATACAGTAGGGGAAGTGTGCTTTAATTAAATATACATCGTACCAGTGATGCTGGCAAGGTTCAAGGTTATTCCTAATGTTGATAGCAATAAAAGTAGTTCGTAAATGACAAGACAATGAATGAAAAAGCAATCCCTTTGAAACAAATCTTTTAAAGTGTAAAGAAAAAGAAAAGAAAAAAGAAAAAAAGAAAAAAAAACACATTCACAGTGGTTTGTATAAACAATATGCATTTTATGACAGTAACATATGTCTAGTCTCAGAGAACACTAGGACCCTCCTTAGATTCTAAAGAAAAACAAGCATTTACACTACACATATATTGTACTGAATCAAAAAAATACAAGCCAATGGTGCACTTACTCTGAAAGACGGGATTAACTGATGCAGTAAGATCCTAAGGAAAAATTCCAAGTCCTGTTCCACAGTCTTTTCAAGGTGTCTTTCTTGTTGCCGGCACACAAGGCCTGAACAACCCTCCAGCTCTCTAATTGTTTTCTGGAAAAAATTTTCTGCTTCTAAGTCCCTAGATGTAAAACTGAAATAGAAGAAGGCACTCACCTGATGGTTCTCTGCTTCTAGAATGGAGGATAGGGCTGAACCAAACAGATTGTGTCACTTTGTACCTGTATGTGTATATATGATGGCACAGGCAAATCCCAGTTATAAGGACTGAATTATCTCAGCCCATCTGTCTCCAGAGGTGTGATTATCATGTCATGGGTAGCACCAGTGATATTAGTCTGCCAAGGGAAAAAGGGACATGTCAAAAAAAGTAAACTTTTGCCCAGATGAAAATGCCTTCAAGAATTCCCACTGATGGAAAATTCCCCATCTTCAATCACTAATGAATCATGACAAGGATCAAGTCATTAGGTAACCTACAAGAGGAAATGAATTTTCTTGAACTTCAGGAGAGCAGAAATGTAGCTGTTAAAGAGGCTGTCATAGTCAAAGGAAGGATAATTAACACTTTAATGAGAAAATTTATTGTAATTAGTAATGAACATGGCACAGCAATATAAATAATAACAATAGCTTTAAAAAAGTAAAAATCTACATTTAAATACATAACATTTTCTAAATAAGGAATGGGCTGAAGATAAAGAATAATAGTAACTATAATAGCATATATAAATGAAATTTATTGGCATATAATTGTACCCAATAGCCTTCTATAATTGCTTTGATTTCATCTTTATTAATAGTATATTTACTTTTTGCATTAAAAAACCTATCTTTATTCTTTTAAAAATCTTTCTCTCTTTTATGATGAATTTAAGAATTGAACATAAAAATTTAAAAATAAGAATATATCTAAAAGTGTAAACTTTCATTAGATATAGTTTAAACTATAAATTAAATTTAAAAGAGTGTTTTCTCTACTCCACAAATCTGGTTTTTATAATCTCATTATCTTTGCTTTAGGTTTTGCTTTTTTGTTTGTTTTTGCTTTTTTTTTTTTTTTTTTTTGCTGAAGCAATTGGGATTAAGTGACTTGCACAGGGTCACACAGCTAGGAAGCCTTAAGTGTCTGAGACCAGATTTGAACTCAGGTGCTCCTGAATTCAGGGGCGGTGCTCTATCCACTGCACCACCTAGCTGCCCCTGTTTTAGTTTTTTTTAATGTGGGATCCATATGTAAATAGATACACATATGTAACTTATATAATTGTATTTTGATATAACCTATTTCCGTTGAATTCAATATATTTTGTTAAACTTTTGAAAATATTTTCTCATATTCCATAGGATTAACTAATCTTTGATAGGAGTCTGCACCACACACACATACACATGCATATATGTGTAGTGAAAATATAGTATATGTTTGCCTGGAACAAACCTCTACCCTTTCATATTTATCATCACTTCAGAAATCATCACATCACTTTATTTTTAAGAGTGCAATATATGTCTCCTTATTGACAGATGACTGCCATTTTCATTAACTCTCAAAAACTTTTTTTACTTTAAATTTGTGAAAAACAAGCATTTCTTTAACATAGTACAATAAAAATCATTTTTAATACTATTGATTTGTTTTTATTCCTTACTTTAAAAAATTAAACACTGATTTATCTATTTTTTTCATAAAATTTGTCTTCTAGTTCTCTTTATTAATTCAATTTTTTTATTACACACAATTTTTATTATCCTTACAAATCTCACTTAATTTTTAAGTCCCAACTTAATATTTAATTGGGATTTTTAATTTGTTCTTTACCTAGGGGCTTTTCAAATTATGTATCCAATTCATTGGTCTTCTCTTTCTCTCTTTTATTGATATGAATATTTGGATATATAAATTTTGCTTGCATTACTGGTATTACTGTTTCCCATTAGTTTCAATAAGCTGCCTCATTCTTGTTCTCTTTCATGAAATTATTGAATGTGTTCTTTGACCCATTCATTCCTTAAGATTATTGCTAAGTCTTCAATTGATTTTTCATCTGTATTTCCATGATCCTTTATTAAATGTAATGTTAATGCATTGGGAACTGAAAAGGATGCATCAAATATTTCTACTTTTCTGCATTTAACCAGAAAATTATTACATCCTAATATTATTATCCATTTTTGTAAAGGGCCATATATCACTGAAAAACAAAACATGGGTTCCTTTCTACTCACATTCTGTTCTCTTGAGATATCTATCATATCTAGCTTCTTAGATTCTGTTCACATCTTTACTTCTTATTTATTTTGACTATATTTATTTCCTTCAGAGAGGAAAAGATAGCATTATTATTTGCACCTATATTCCATTTAATCTTTTCTTCAAAGATGAAATGATTTAGCATTTAGTGTAGTTAGATGTAGTATTGATATAGCTTCATTGTCTATCATCATTTTTAATCATAATTTAGATTTCTGGTTATCCATTTTCATTACATTAAAAGAATTGGAAAAAAATGTTTAGCATTCATATATAGGTACAGAGTTCCATACACTGATAATCTGCAATTATTACTCATAGATAAAGTTAGTTTTTCTGAAAATTAGCATTTGACTAATTTGTAAATAAATATACAGATTTGCTTATATATCTGTAAACAAATTATATTTCTTTTTATAGAGAAGTGACAATCTCTACATCTTTCCAGTATAAATGTAACCCATTGCTGAGAGTTATTTTTATAAGACTTCTTTCATTGGTGGAGATTGATTGCAAAATGCACCCTGACTGTGTGAAGTGAGGAGCTGGTGAGCACTAAAGACAAGAGAGAAGAGAGATCCTGTTTTTGTGGGGGGTGGTAGGGTTTGGCTTCAATCTAAGAGAAAAAAAATGAAGTGCTTTCATACTCTCTTCAAACACTTGAGAGGGAAAAGCAACTGGGAGAAAACCACCATGTAGAGAGCTGATTTAGGGATTTGGCAGAGGCCGGATTTGGGTCCAGGTCTGAGATTGTGCTAAGACAGCTTGAATTGGAAGTGCATACTGGACTCCCATCCTGGTGTTTGCTGAATTTCTAATTGCCTTCAGCTTGAAAATGTTCTTCTCTGTCTTTTTGGGTGTTCTGATGCTCTAAAACTTTTTAGAACTGTTATTTAAAGGTTATTTGGAACAGTTTGGGGGAGGGGTTAGGTGAGCTTCTGCCTTTACTCTGCCTGCTTGGCTGCCCTTGATTTCTTGAAATGATTTCTCCAGTTTCCTTTTTTTTTCATGGCCTTCAGATAGTGTAATAATTCTTAGTTTGTCTCTCCTGCATCTATTATACATGTCAGTTGTATTTCCAGTGTGATATTTTACATATTCTTCTTTTTGTTTCATTTTTTTGTTTGTTTAACTGATTCTTGATGCCTCATAGAATTCAATTCCATTTATGTAATTCTATTTTTTAATTAGTTATTTTCTTAAGTTAGCTTTTTCACCTCCATTTTTTATTTTTGTTTTTTTAAATTTGGCTAGTTGTATTTCTGAACATGTTGGCTTTGTTCAGCAGATGTATTTTTTTCCATTTCACCAAATCTATTTTTATTGCTGCACAATTTTTTTCTATTTCACTAATTTATTTTAAGAAGTTCTTTTTTCAGTAAATATATGTGTGGGTTTATATATGTCATATATAATTATTTTTCCTTTTTTGCCAATACTATTTTTAAAGAGTTTTTTGGGAGCTGCGTTTCTCAACTAATAGATTCTCATCCCAGAAATTGGAGTCTTTGAGTTCATTAACCCAAACCCATAGTGATTTACTATAGTTAGGCCTTGTGTAACCAATCAATTCCACTGCTCACTTGCTATTCCATCATGCAGTGTGGCCTGGGCAATTGCCTGCTGTGTCAGGAACAAGCTCTCCAACTTGTATTAGGTTTAGGGCTGGGGCACTGGCTGCTTCTGACTTGTCTGTATTAGATGGTATTCCCCTTTGACCCAAGTGATATAGAACTTTCCCTCCTCCCCCAGCCTTCTAAGGTCTTGGGTGGGATAGGTTTTTCACCCTGTTATGTTATGTCGTTAGACAATTCATTTTGAGGCATTCCTTGAAAGTTTTCTGGAGATGAATTAAGTAGAGTTCAGGTCCGTTTGAACTTTAATTCAACATCTTGCCTGGATTCTTCTTTTCATAATAAATCTCTTTAACAAAGACAGTTTGAGTTGTCTTATGATTTATCTTGTTGCTGATAAATTTGAGCCCTCCTGTGGTGGTTTAGAATATAGGCAGAGAAGTTGTGAGTTCAGTCTGACATTATTATCATATCTATATTCTAAACAACTAGAACATATCTACCTGTCCTTGTCATCTGCCTGTTCATAGTTATATATTTATGCAGAAGATATGATCCTTAGAAATATGCAAAATGGTATAAGAATAATGAAACTATGCAAAAGTTTGTGGTAACAAAATATAAAACTATTAATTTGTTCAAGGTTAAAACCCAACTTTTTTCAATTTTGTTTTAAAGAAAAGAATTTCTTAGTGGAGAGCAAGTTAGGAAATATGTTAACTCAAAGAAAGGTCAGTATTACTAAGATTTATTATTTAATTTGAGAATAAGACATTTGTGAAGTATGTCCTTGCTATAAGACAACTCTTTTCAAGGTGAACTGTTATACAATTTGGAATTAGTTACTCAACTTGCTTGCTCATTCCATCCCAGGTTTATTTTCTTTTTTTACTACTATTGGTACACAATTTTTGATTTTTATGTAAATTCCCTTATTTATATATGTGTGTATATGCATAAATGTGTGTGTGTGTGTATGAAATGCCGTTATCTATGTTTTCTGTAATGATTAGATTCTTCTCAGTCTCAATCCCTTTAAAGGGAAGAATTAAAATCAATTGGAGTTCCTGAGGTACCACTACACATCTCTCAGATTGGCTAAGATGACAGGAAAATGTAATGATGAATATTGGAGGGGTTGTGGGAAAACTGGGACACTAATACATTGTTGATCGAGTTCTGAACTGATCCAACATACTAAACAACAATATGAAACTGTGCCCAAAAGGCTATCAAACTGCATTCCCTTTGTTTTAGGGATGTCTCCCTTGGGCTCATACCCAAAAGAGATCATAAAAAAGGGAAAAGGACCCACATGTGCAAAAATGTTTGTGGCAGCCCTTTTTATAGTGGCAGGAAACTAGAAACTGAGTGGAGGCCCATCAGTTGCAGAATGGCTGAATAAATCATGGTATATGAATGTCATGAAATATTATTGTTGTGTAAGAAAGGACCAACAAGATGATTTCAAAGAGGCCTGGAGAGACTTACATGACTTGACGCTAAGTGAAGTGAACATTGTACAAAGCAACAATAAGACTATGCAATGAATGATTCTGATGGACGTGACTCTCTTCAACTGAGATGATTCAGGCCAGTTCCAATGATCTTGTGATGAAAACAACTATTTGTATGTATCTAAAGGAGATTGAGTGTGGATCACAACATTGTCTTCTTACTTTCTTGGTTGTTGTTTGCTTGCATTTTGTTTTCTTTCTTATTTTTTTTTCTTTTTGATCTGAGTTTACTCATGCAGTATGATAATTGTGGAAATGTGTACAGAAGAATTCCACATGTTTAACATACATTGGAGTACTTGTCGTCTGGGGAGGGAGTATAAGGAAGGAAGGGAGAAAAAAACCATTGGAACATAAGGATTTGCAAGGGTGAAGGCTGAAAACTATCTTTACATATGTTTTGAAAATAAAAACCTTTAAAAATAAAATAAAATTAGAACTAATTGGAAGTCTAAAAGAAAAAAAATGGAATTAATGAAAAAAAATAGATTTCTAAATAATTAGAAGTGAATTTTTAAATAATTGGAAGAAAAAGTGATTAATTTTAGAAATAAAAGATTAAATGATTATATATAAACTAAAAGATTTCAGAGTTCTATCGTTCCTGGTATTTTAAAATATTTGGCTTTTGATTTTTCAGCTGGTACTTGAATTATTTCAATATCATTGTAAAATTTGCTAACTTGCACCACAGAAGGTTAATTGTAATGGAGTCAATAATAATTTAGACATTCTTAGCTCTTTTTTTTTTTGGTAAATATTCAAACAAAGCAAAATGATTTATTTTACAATTTCAGACTCTCATAGTTTTTTTTTTTCTTCCCCCAAAGAATCTTCCTCAACTTATTATTAGCAGAGTTTTCTCCAAGGCCATAGTTTACATAAAAATTGCAAAGGATATTCAAAACCTTAAATTCTCTAAAGTTTCAAGGGAACTATGAGTTTGTAATTTAATTATCATCTTATAATTCTGTTACTAAAAAATATCAGAATCATAATGTTTGAGATGTGTTTATCTGGTTTTAAAGTAAAATTTGAGAGCTTCTACTAAATTGCTTTGAGATCTGTTTTGTAATAGACTGTAGCAACACGTTCTAAGCCTTTACAAATTATACGGTCTACTTGTCATGTAATATACGCCTTATGCCAGTCCTGATGAGGTGTAAGGTTCACAAAACTCTCTCCTCTCTTTTCCCCAGATATTTTCTGCAGTCTTTGTAGATCACAGGTAAAACACAATTTGTCCTTTATTTCATATGTAGAAGAAATTGATGGACATTTCTCAGCTGTCCATCCACCAGCATATACTATTTTTCTCAACATCCCATACAATTCTATGACAAAAATAATTTCTAAAAGAGAAGGAGAGTATTTAATAGGCATTTCCAGAAGGAGAGTCCAAAATAATGTGAAAGACGTGAAATATGGAAGTTCACAATTAAAGGATGCGAAAAAATTCTAGACATAATGATCCTCATGATAAAGATGATTGTTACAATTAATGTTTCTTCTAATTTGAAAGGCATATGACTCTTTGATCCTACTGTGTACTGATCTGCTCTCATTGTCTTCTTAATGATATCTCCTCTTATGAGGAGAAATAAAATGTTGAGCAAGGGAACAGCCAGGAAAGGGAAAATCTTGTGATCCTTTCTTTTTCCAGAGGGAATAGAAAAGCTGGAGAATATGGGAATCAGAACTGACAAGCACAAATGGACTGATGGCTGAGAAATTTGCAGCCAAGAAGGCTGATGTGGGAGTCAACCACACATCGTATTTACCAAAAATAAAGAGATAAAAAGACAAAATAGAATTGACTGAGTAGAAGGAGACATAGGTGCTCACCAGCACCAAAATGGTGTAAATGGCTTTAGTCTCAGGAGACCTTCTTGACAAAGGCCTGGAGCTGTGAATATGCTTTACTTGTTGATGGTGTCTTTGCAGGAGAAGCACCAGATAGCCACTGGCTATGACCATAAATCCCACACATAAGAAATCAGGAACAGAAAACAAAATTATAAATAGAGAGACTCTGAATGATGCTGAAGCCAATTGTGAACAGAATCCAGTATTCCATATCCTTGTGTTGTTACTTCTTTCTGTATACTTCTGCATATTTACAAATACATAGATATTTATTAGAATGTGTAGGATCCAGCAGAAAAGGCAGAAAGGTATAATGTAATTTGAAGCGTGGGCTTTGAGTTTTGACCAAATGGAGAAGGTGAAGGGACTGATGGTGATAATCTGAAAACCACTCAGAAAGCAAGTGAGAGTGAGAGAAACATTACGGGCAACTCGGTGGAGGAAATGAATCACTTTACAGCCAACATGATCCAAGAAATTTTTTAGCCCCAAATTAAACATTGTCTGAGGGACTCCCTTGGAAATAAGCACCATGGAGTTGGCCAAGGCCAAGTGGAAGAAAATGAAGTCTATGGACCGCAGCCTGTTGCTGTTAAAGAAGGTGATTGTATAATGAAAAAGGAGAAAGAAGTTTCCCAGGATACCTGCTCCTGTCTGTATGAAGAAGACAACACCTAGAACTAAATCAAGGAAAACAATTTTCTCAGTAATTGAAGTAGAAATGTTCTCAAGGACAGAGACAGATGCAAGAAAGATAATGAGGAAGGAAAAAAGGAAAGATGGAAGAAAAGAAGGAAGGAAGGAAGGAAGGAGGGAGGGAGGGAGGGAAGGAGAGATGGAAGGGAGAGATGGGAAGGAGAGAAAGAGAGAGGTAGGAAAGATGGAGTAAAGGAAGGGTGGAAATTAGGGAGTAAAAGTGGGAGGGAGGAAGGGAGGAAAGGAGAGAAAAAGACAGGGGGGAGTGAACAAAGGGAAGGAAAGAATATAAGGGGGAAGGATGGAGGGAAAAAGGAAGGAAAGAAGGAAGAAATTAAGGGAGGGAGGAAAGGAAAGAAAGAGGGAGGGAGGAAAGAAAGAATGAAATGTTCTCAGACATATGCAAGAAAGAAAAAAGAAAGAAAGTAGGGAAAATAGAAAAGAGGGGGAAGAAAGGAAGGAAGGTAGAATGAGGAAAGAATGAAAGAGGGAAGGAGAGAAGAAGAGAGGAAGGAAAGAAGCAATTTTCCAACATTATTCTGGGAGACAATTATATATTGAGAAATTAAAGGAAATCACGATCAAATTGATTGTATTTCCTGAATTTTCCTTTGGTGGTGAACAGGGGGAAATACTAAAAACTCATGTAGGCAAAGCATCAGGATTTACCCATACAAAGAATTGAGGAAATGATAAAAAAAAGAAATAGGGGAAATAGAGTAGGGAAAAAGAAACAGAGAGAAGAGAGAGAGATCTGGGTGTATGGCTATCTACAGAAGAAAGATTGCTATATTTAAAAATACACTAAGACATTTCCAGTTATAAAACATAGACAAAACAGAGAATTACAATTTAAAAATTCACATTTCCGAGATAATACTTAAGTGAAAAGAGAGTCATGATAGTTTTTAATATAGTAAATTTCTAGAGAAGTAGAGCATCCATCTCTCTCACAGCCTGTTTCTGTCAGTTTCTTCTTATTTCTTATTCTCTGTCTCTTTCTCTGTGTGTCTCTATCTTTCTGTCTCTATGTCTGTGTCTGTGTCTGTGTCTCTGCCACCTTGTTTCTCTCTGTCTTTTAAAAAAAAAATCACAGTTTGTTCTCACCTAGTCATTCAAAAGGATTTCTATAACTTTGTCTTATTCATTTTGATGGCATTTAGATATTAAAATTTTTGAAGGACAATCATGCAAACAAAGAGATTTAAAAGATAATTTAATAATAATGCAAAGAACCAAAAGGCTTGAATTGAAGATAGAAAATCTGGCTAGGATAAGAAACCTTACTTAGGTGGTCCAGCTCTGATGTGCTGGTTACATTTTCATCCTTATGTGGTCTCAGCAGAATTGCAGTCATCTCATTTCTCAATTGTTGGGGAAATATTAATTTTGGTTCCAGGAGAAAGCAGGAGAAACCAGCTGGATCTGTGAGCTGCAAGTCAATAATTTCAGAGACTGCCTGAAAAAGGAAAGAACAAACTTAGATGAAAATACCTTAGTTGTCACTCACTAGAAAGGGACAAGAATTCACTATTTAGCAAAAACTGCTGGGAAAATTGGGCAGACACTAGGCATTGACCCATGCCTAACACCATATACCAAGATAAGGTTGAAATGGGCTCATAATTTAGACATAAAGAGTAATCTTATAAGCAAATTAGAAGGACATAATATAATTTACCTATCAGATATGTAGAGAAGGAAGGAATTGGTCACCAAAGAAGTGGAGATCATTATTGATCACGGAATAGATAATTTTCATTTTATTAAGTTAAAAAATTTTGTGTGCAGAAAATCAATGCAGACAAAATTAGAAGGGAAGGTATAAACTGGGGAAAAAATTTACATTCAAGAGTTCTGATAAAGGTCTCATTTCTAAAATATATAAAGAATTAACTCAAATTCATAAGAATCAAAATCATTCTCCAATTGATTAATGGTTAAAGGATATTCTGGTGTGACTTCTGGTGAGATGCATATTGACAATGAGTAGCCAGAGCTCTGTCTCTGCCCTTATATCTGATAGTAGATCATAGGTAGACTCAATGTCAGAGAAGTGAGAAGGACATTATGGGAAGTCAAGCAGTGGGTGACCCAGACCACAACTCCAACCTCATGGACAATGTGGAAATTGTAATTATGAATGTTTGCCAAACTTGCAAGTATTGATATTGTTAAACTTGTTGGGATTCACAAGAGACCCTAAAAAGGTTGAGTGTCAAAGTGGTATAGTAACATAGCTGCAAAAAATTTGCAGGCTCAGACCCATTTTGAAAATGAAGGCAAAGTTTATTATAATTGTAATGCCAATTAAAGTGGACTGCTTTTCAAAAGGAATTAGCAAAGAACCAGGAGCAAGAAAATTGATTTATAAAGGAAAAAATCTTCAAGTGTTTCATGTCATAGTATAATTTTATGGCTAAGAGATAGAATTGAGGAGGAGTTTTAGAGGTGGAATTAAAAAGTGGTCTGGTATCCACCTCATCATTTAATTGTATGACTTAGAGGTGGAATTGAGAAGGGGTTTTTGATAAACCTCATCATTGTCTCAGAAACTTTATTATTACTGACCAATAGATTGTTTTTTTTTTTTTTTTTTTTTCCCAGCAAACATTGTTTGTGGAAGCACAGCATTCCCAAGGCCAGATGGCCTTAGGATGAAGGCTGGGGAACTTGAGGGTTATGGCTACATCCTCCTTAGGAGCTAAACAACATCATTCCCCTTTCAAGTTGTTGGGATTTAGGTTCTTTTGTTGGAAAGAGTGTAGAGTTGGCCCCGCCTAGCAAGGCCACACTGTGGAGGGGAGACAAGTGACTTGAAGATGATGACAATAGCATTCAAGATGTGCTGAGGCTGAGAATCAGGTAGCTGGTATTGTTCAGGTTCAACAAGACTTAAAAAGTTCATGACCTGAAGCCTAGAAGAAACAAAACTCATAAAAACATTGATAGATGATTCCAATTTTGTTGTTTATACTTGGGGGAAATCTTGGTACATAGGAACTTCCCTATACAAAGACAGGAAACTAAGTGGTCAAAAGAGAAGTAATTTCTATTTACTAGGAACTAGCAACAGGCCAGTTTTAATGCCTGATGTCCCACTGTTTGTGGCATGAGAGTGGAAGAAAGGGCAAAAGGATGGATGGAGGCAGGGGAAATGGAGAGTTTTTTAGCTTAGGACATGGAGTTCATCCATATATCTGCTTGTTAGAGGTTTATGTTTAAATTTAAGGCATGTACATGCTCAGCTCCATAAGTATGCTTTTAAAGAATTTCTATGAAGACAAGTCATTAAAAAACCTAAATTGTAGAAACAAACCAAAAGAAGGTATCAAGGACTTTTTTTAGTGATAAAATCATGTTTAAAATTTTTGCTTTAAAAAGAAAAATTACAAGTACTACAAGATGGCAATATTACTATGTGGTAGGCCTAATACTAAATTCTAAGGGAAAAAAAAAAGCTAAAAGACCTTTAAAGAAGGTCACAGTCTTCTGAGGAACAAAATGAGAAAACAATAAATTACAAAAGGAGTATTAAACACAGAAATATAAAAAATAGATAGAGTAAATAGATGGAAAGCACAGGTTTTAACACAATCAGCCAAATCTTCTTGACAAAGGTGGGAATTTAATTGGAACTTGAAAGTGTAATAAAATGTCATAATTTGCATAGAGATTCAGAGTTCTCTCTTTTGTGAGAACTGAGTGGTGGTTTAATTTCCATAGAGTTATGAAAATTGAATTATAGAAATACAGAGAAATTGAAACATGAAAAATGGAAAATAGATTGATAGAATGTGGAACAAGGAAATAAAAATTTAAAAGGACAGGGAATTCAGACTTGTAAATGATTGTAAGCACAAGTGGAGAATACATACACATGAGGTGTAGATATGTTGATGTGATCAAAGGAACAGTTTTAGATTCAAATGGGAAAATTAGAATCTTCAGAGAGGATAGTAATCAGCCCATAAGGAATCAGGGGAAGGGCTGAACTATATCCAAATAAAGTGGACACTAAGGTAAGAGTAATCATGGAATCAGGTAGAGACTCACACTCCCATGGGGGGAATGCTCAGACCCCATAGGTTGTGACTTCTGGTATTTAATCAATGGGGCACTTAGAGAAGAACTGGCATTTTGGGTATAAAAAAAGGACTGATATTTATCCCAAGTGTTCTTATTTGATAGAACACCCATCTGCAGTTATGTAATTAAAGACTTATTTAAATTCCCCCTTCCTAAGTGCAATGACCTTATTTCTAACACCTTCTTCTAAAGAAATTTAAAAGTTCAGTCTTTCTTTCAAAGGAGAATACTTATAATGAGATTGCATTAACTCTCCTCAATCTTAGTCAGACTACACCCAACTTAATAAGGAATTTAATCTAAAGTAGGGAAGCTCAAACTGTTCTGCTCATGCTTGGGTAAGGTATACATTTTTTGAACTTATAGTCTTAAGCTATGGTTATTATGATGTAGAGATATTTTTCTTATGCAAAAGAAACTTAAAACTTCATTTTAATATAATTCACCTCCATGACTCACCTAGGCAAAAGTGTGCTCCTTTCAGTCTCCATTTAATTTTCTCCAGTGATCTATCATATCTAACTTTTCTAAAATTCTATTTATCTCCTTCACTTCTTTCTTATTTATTTTTTAGTTTGATTTATCTAGCTCTGAGAGAGCAAGGTTGAGATCCCCCACTATTATAGTTTTGCTTTCTCTTTCTTTTTGCATCTCTCTTAACTTCTCCTTTAGGAATTTAGATGCTATACCACTTCATTATTTATAGTACCCTTTAGCAAGATATGGTTTCCTTCCTTATCTCATTTAATTAGATCTATTTTTGCTTTTGTTTGATGTGAGATCAGGATTGCTACCCCTGATATTTTACTTCACCTGAAGCATAATAGATTCTGCTCTAGCCTTTTAACTGTACTCTAAATGTAGGAATCAGCTTTAAATGTATTTCTTGTAAACAACATATTGTAGGATTCTGGCTTTTGATCCAGTCTGCTATCTACTTCCATTCTGTAGGAGATTTCATCCCATTCATATTCTCAGTTAAAATGCCTAATTCTATAATTCCTGCCATCTTATTTCCCCAAAATTATGCTTTTCCCTTTCCTTTCCCCCTTTTCCTCCTCCCTTGTATTTTGCTTTTAACCACCACTTCACTCAAACAGCCCTCCCCCTTTACAATCCCTTCCCCTTTTTTTATTCCTTTCCCTTACTACTTCTGTCTTTATTAGCCTCCCTATTTCCTTTCCCCTTTACACTCCCACTTCCTTATAAGATGAGGCAAGTTTCTCTGTGAAATCAATATGTCTAATATTCTCCCTTTGAATCAAATCTGATGAGAGTAAAATTTGCATAATGTTCACCCCCTCCATTCTTTCCCTCAAGTAAAATAGGCCTTCTTTGCCTCTTCATAAGATGTAATTTCCCCCATTTTATCTGTACAAAAATTGACCATATATTTGGACATAAAGACCTCAAAATCAAATTTACAAAGGCAGAAATAGTAAATGCATTTTTTTTTCAGATCATGAAGCAATAAAAATTACATGCAATAAAATGCCAGGGGAAAACAGACTAAAAAGTAATTGGAAACTAAGTTATCTAATCCTAAAAATGAGTGGATGAAACAACACATCTTGGACAATCAATAATTTCATCCAAGAGAATGATAATAAGGAAAAATACCAAAATTTGTGGAATGCAGCCAAAGCAGTTATAAGGGGAAAATTTATATCTCTAGATGTTTACTTGCTTAAAATTGAGAAAGAGAGGATCAATGAATTGGCCTAACAAATCAAAAAGCCAGAAAACGAACAAATTTAAAAACCCAATTAAATGCCATATTTGAAATTCTTAAAATAAAAGGGTAGATTAATAAAATTAAAGTAAGAAAACTATTGAATTAATATATAAAACTGAGTGGGTTTTATGAAAAAAAAACAAAAGATAAACTTTTAGTTAATTTGATCAGAAAAAAAGAAAGAAAAAAATCAAATTGTTAGTCTCAAAAATGAAAAGGGAAAACTTTCCATCAATGAAGAGGAAATTAGAGCAATCATTAGAAACTATATGTCAATAAATTTAATAGTTTAAGTGAAATGGAGGAATAATTACAGAAATATAAATTCCCTAGGTTAACAGAAGAGGAAATAAACTATTTAAATAGTCCCATTTTAGAAAAAGAAATAGAAAAATAAAACTATTAATCAACTCCCTAAGAAAAAATCTCTGGGGCCAGATGGATTTATATGTGAAATTTATCAAACAATTAAAGAATAATGAATTCCAATACTATGCAAAATATTTGAAAAAAAATTTAGGGAAATATGGAATCCTACCAAATTCCTTTTATGACACAGATGTGGTGCTGAGACCTAAACCAGGTAGGGCAAAACCAAAGAAAATTATAGAACAATTTCCTTAATGAATATTGATGTGAAAATCTTAAATGACATGTTAGTAACAAGATTACAGAAAGTCATCCCCAGGATATTACATCACAACCATGTAGGAGTTATAACAGGAATGCAAAGCTAGTTCAGTATTAAGAAAACTATTAGCATAATTGACTATCTCAATAACCAAAGTAACAAAAATCATGTAATTATCTCAATAGATGCAGAAAAAGCATTTGATAAAATCCAACACCCATTCCTATTAAAAATACTAGATAGTACAGGAATAAATGGACTTTTCCTTAAAATGAGCAGTAGCATTTACTTAAAACCATCAGCAAGTATTACATGTAACAGGGACAAACGAACCATTGCCAATAAGATCAGGGGTGAAACAACATTGTCCACTATCACCATTACTATTCAATATTGTATTAGAAATGCTAGCTTTGGCAATAAGGGAAGAAAAAGAGATTAAAGGAATTAGAGGAAGTAATTGAGGAAAGCAAATTATCACTCTTTGCAGATGATATGAGAGTATACTTAGAGAACCCTAGAGACTCAACTAAAAAACTACTAGAAACAATTCACAACTTTAGGAGAGTTGCAGGATACAAAATGAATCCATATAAATCATCAGCATTTTTATATACTACCAACAAAGTTCAGCAGCAAGAGAAACAAAAGCTACAAAAGGGATACAAAGTTATTTAAAATAACCATTGATAATATAAAGTATTTGGAAATCTATCTGCCAAGGCAGTCAGGAATTACATGAACACAACTGCAAAACAATTTTCACACAAATTAAGTCAGATCTAATCAGTTGGGAAAATATCAAGTGCTCTGGGATAGTTTGATTGAGCATAATAAAAATGACAATACTTCCTAAATTAATCTACTTATTTAGTGCCATACCAATCAAACTCCCAAGAAACTATTTAAATCTACGAAAAAAAACAATAACAAAGTTCATCTGGAAAAACAAAAGGTCAAGAATATAAAGGGAAATAATGAAAAAAAAAATGACAGTGAAGGTGGCCTAGCTGTGCCAAACTTAAATTATATTATAAAGCAGCAATCATCAAAACCATTTGGTACTGGCTAAGAAATAGAGTACTTGATCAGTGGAGTAGGTTAGGTTCACAGGAGAAAATAGTCAATGACTATAGCAATCTGGTATTTGGAAAACCCAAAGACCCCAGCTTTTAGGACAAAAATTCACTACTTAGCCACAACATCTGGGAAAATTGGAAGCTAGTATGGCAGACACTAGGCTTTGACCCATGCCTAACACCATATACCAAGATAAAGTTGAAATAGGCTCATAATTTAGACATAAAGAGTAATATTGTAAGCAAATGAGAACATAATATAATTTACCTCTCAGATATGTGGAGAAGGAAGGAATTGGTGACCAAAGAAGTAGAGATCATTATTGATCACAAAATAGATCATTTTCATTATATCAAGTTAAACAATTTTGTTCACAGAAAATCAATGCAGACAAAATTAGAAGGGAAGGTATAAACTGGGGGGAAAATTTACATTCAAGAGTTCTGATAAAGGTCTCATTTCTAAAATATATAAAGATTTAACTTAAATTTATAAGAATTCAAATCATTCTCCAATTGATTAATGGTTAAAGGATATGAACAGACAATTTTTAAATGAAGAAATTAAAACCATTTCTAGTCATATGAAAAAGTGCTCCAAATCATTATTTATCAGACAAATGCAAATAAGACAATTCTGAGATACTACTACACAGTTCTCATATTGGCTAATATGAGAGGAAAAGGTATTGATGAATGTTGGAGGGGATGTAGGGAAACTGGGACACTAATTCATTGTTGGTGGAATTGTGAATTGATCCAACTGTTCTGGAGAGAAATTTGGAACTATACCCAAAGGGGTATCAAACTATGCCTGCCCTTCAAACAAGCAGTGTTTCTACTGGACTTTTATCCCAAAAAATATATTTAAGTATGGAAAGGGACCTACATGTGCAAAAATATTTGTGACACTTCTATTTGTAGTGGGTAGAATCTAGAAATTGAGTGGATGCCCATCAACTGGGGAATGGCTGAATAAATTATGGTATATGAATGTTATGGAATATTATTTTTCTATAAGAAACAATCAGCAGGATGATTTCAGAGAGACTTATATGAACTGATATTAAGTGAAATGAGCAGAACCAGGAGATCATGGTGCAAATTAATAACAAGATTATGCAATGATCAATTCTGATGGATGTGCCTCTTCTCAACAATGAGATGATTCAGGTCAGATTCAATGATCTTGTGATGATGAGATTCATCTACACCCAGAGAGAAGACTGTGGAAGAGTGTGGATCACAACATAGCATTTTTACTTCTTTTGTTGTTTGCTTGAATTTTATTTTCTTTCTTATCTTTTTCCTTTTTATCTGATTCTTCTTATGCAGCAAGTCAATTATATAAATATGTATCTCTATCTTGGATTTACACATATATTTACCATGTTTAACATATACTTGATGACTTGCCATCTAGAGAAGGAGTGGGGGGAACAGATGGAGAAAGTTGAACAAAAGGTTTTGCAAGGGTCAATGGGGGAAAAACTGTCCTTGCATATGTTTTGTTTTGCTAAGGTAATTGGGGTTAAGTTACTTTCTCAGGGTCACAAGTTAGGAAGTAACATTAATTGTCTGAGATCAGATTTGAACTCAGGTCCTCCTGAATTTAGGACTTGTTCTCTACCCACTGTGCCATCTAGCTGACCCCTTGAACATGTTTTGAAAATAAAAAGCTTCCATAAAAATTAAAGAAAGAAAAAATATAAAGTAATCCACCTCCAATCACATTGACTAATTAGATTTGATTGCTATTTAATGGTCAATGATCCATGTACACTTCTTTAGGGTAAACATGTCTGCCAACCAAATAACCATACTTTTATTAGTCACCTATTGGCCTTTTTAATAAATTAATAAATTACCCACAAACTCTTGGATCTTTTTAAATGTCAGAAAAGGTAGAATAAAGAATAGATGAAAAAGGAGAGCATTAACAGGATAAAGACAAACGTTTCAGAATTTCCTGAAAGCATGAAAGCCAGAGGCAATACACATCAATCAGGATGTTTTGAAGAAAAGAGAGACAAACTGAAAAAAGAAAGAGAAGGGAAAGCAAGAAGGAAGAGGAGACAAGGAACAGGGAATGGAGGGAGAATGAAAACAAGTTTCATTCTGACCAGAAAGTATTCTTAGAATCTATAGGAGATAAAAAGAGCAACTTGTAAAAGCTCAAAATATCAGAGAAACAATGTCAGGAAATGCTTCCCACAACTGGTGTGAATGAAATATCTAAGTTTCTCTCAAGCAAGGGACAACAGTTATGAGCTGTTGAAAAACCACATGAGGTGGTTATGGAGTAGGGAAGAGAATATCGATAAAGGCAGGGATGCAGTAAGAGTCCAAGGAAAAATTCCAAGGTCTGTTCCACAGCCTTTTCAAGGTATCTTTTTTATTGCCGGCACACAGGGCCTGAACAACCCTCCAGCTCTCTAATTGTTTTCTGGAAAAAATTTTCTGCTTCTAAGTCCCTAGATGTAAAACTGAAATAGAAGAAGGCACTCACCTGATGGTTCTCTGCTTCTAGAATGGAGGATGGCTGAACCAAACAGATTGTGTCACTTTGTACCTGTATGTGTATATATGATGGCACAGACAAATCCCAGTTATAAGAACTCAATTATTTCAGCCCATCTGTCTCCAGAGGTGTGATTATCATGTCATGGGTAGCACCAGTGATATTAGTCTGCCAAGGGAAAAAGGGACATGTCAAAAAAGTAAACTTTTGCCCAAATGAAAATGCCTTCAAGGATTCCTACTGATTGAGAATTCCCCATCTTCAATCACTAATGTACAATGACAAGGATCAAGTCATTAGGTAACCTCCAAGAGGAAATGAATTTTCTTGAACTTCAGGAGAGCAGAGATGTAGCTGTTAAAGAGGCTGTCATAGTCAAAGGAAGGACAATTAACAGTTTAATATGAAAATTTATTGTAATTAGTAATGAACATGGCACAGCAATATAAATAATAACAATAGCTTAAAAAAGTAAAAATCTACATTTAAATACATAACATTTTCTAAATAAGGAATGGGCTGAAGATAAAGAATAATAGTAACTACAATAGCATATATAAATGAAAATTATTGGCATATAATTGTATCAAATAACCTTCTATAATTGCTTTGATTTCATCTTTATTAATAATATATTCACTTTTTGCATTAAAAAACCTATCTTTATTCTATTAAAACTCTTTATCTCTTTTATCATGAACTTAAGAATTGTACATAAATGTATCTAAAAGTGTAAACTTTTATTACATATAGTTTGAACTATAAATTAAATTTAAAAGAGTGTTCACTCTACTCCATAATTCTGCTTTCTATAATCTCATTATCTTTGCTTTAGGTTTTGTTTTTTTGCTTTTTTGCTGAGGCAATTGGGATTAAGTGACTTGCCCAGGGTCACACAGCTAGGAAGCCTTAAGTGTCTGAGATGAGATTTGAACTCAGCTCCTTCTGACTTCAGGGTTAGGGCTCTATCCACTGTGCCACCTAGCTGCCCCTGCTTTAGGTTTTTTAATGTGGGATCCATATGTAAATAGATACACATATACACATATGTAACTTTAATTTATTATAATTGTATTTTGATATAACTTATTTCCTTTGAATTCTATATATTTTATGTTAAACTTTTGAAAATATTTTCTCATATTCCATAGGATTTACTAATCTTTGATAGGAATGTGCAACACACACACACACACACACACGCACATGTGTAGTGAAAATATAGTATATGTCTGCCTGGGACAAACCTCTACACTTTCATATTTATCACCATTTTAAGAGATCCACACATCACTTTATTTTTAAGAGTGCAATATATAACTCCTCATTGACAGATGATTACCATTTTCATTAACTCTCAAAGACTTTATTTTTATTTTAAATTTTTGAAAAACAAGCATTTCTTTAACATAGTACAATAAAAATCATTTTTAATACTATTGTTTTGTTTTTATTCCTTACTTTGAAAAATTACACACTGGTTTATCTATTTTTCATAAAATTGTCTTCTAGTTCTCTTTATTAATTCATAGTTTTTATTACATGCAATTTTTATTATCCCTATAAATCTCACTTAATTTTTAAGAATTCCCAACTTAATGTTTAATTGGGATTTTTAATCTGTATCTTGACGCTTTTAAAATTATGTATCCAATTCATTGGTCTTCTCTTTCTCTCTTTTATTGATATAAATATTTGGAGATATAAATTTGCCTTGTATTACTGATATTTACTGCTTCCCATTAGTTTCAATAAGCTTATTCTTGTGCTCTTTCATGAAATTATTAAATGTGTTCTTTGATCCATTCATTCTTTAAGATTATTGTTTAGTCTTCAATTGATTTTTCATCTGTATTTCCATGATCCTTTATTAAATGTAATGTTAATGCATTGGGAACTGAAAAGGATTCATCAAATATTTCTACTTTTCTGCATTTAATCATAAAATCATTACATCCTAATAATATCAATTTTTGTAAAGGGCAATATATCACTGAAAAAAAAAAGATAGGTTCCTTTCTACTCACATTCTGTTCTCTTGAGAGATCTATCATATCTAGCTTCTTAGATTCTGTTCATCTCCTTTACTTCTTATTTATTTTGAATAGATTTATCTCCTTCAGAGAGGAAAAGATAGCATTATTATTTGCAACTATATTTCATTTAATCTTTTCTTCAAAGATGAAATGATTTAGCATTTAGTGTAGTTAGATGTAGTATTGATATAGCTTCATTGTCTATCATCATTTTTAATCGTAATTTAGATTCCTGCTTATCCATTTTCATTACATTAAAAGAATTGGGGGGAAAAAAAGTTTACCACTCAAATATAGGTACAGAGTTCCATACACTGATAATCTGCAATTGTTACTCATAGATAAAGTTAGTTTTTCTGACAATTCACATTTGACTAATTTGTTAATAGATATACAGATTTGCTTATATATCTGTAAACAAATTATGTTTCTTTTTATAGACAAGAAAAGCAACAAGCTCTACTCTTTCCAATATAAATGTAACCTACTGCTCAGAGGGTCATTTTTATAAGACTTCTTTCATTGGTGGAGATTGATTGCATTGTATGAAGTGAGGAGCTGGTCAATGCTAAAGACAAGAGAGAAGACAGGTCCTGTTTTTGGTTTTTTTTTGGGGGGGGTTCGGGAGTTTGGCTTCAATCTAGGAGAAAAAAATGCAAGTGGTTTCATATTTTGTTCTAACACTTGAGAAGGAAAAGCAACTGGGAGAAAACCACCATGTAAAGAGCTGATTTAGGGATTTGGCAGAGGCCGGATTTGGGTCCAGGTCTGAGATTGTGCTAAGACAGCTTGAATTGGAAGTGCATACTGGACTCCCATCCTGGTGTTTGCTGAATTTCTAATTACCTTCAGCTGGAAAATGTTCTACTCTGTCTTTTGGGTGTTCTGATGCTCTAAAACTTTTTAGAATTGTTATTTAAAGGTTATTTGGAACAGTTTGGGGAAGAGGTTAGGTGAGTTCCTGCCTTTACTCTGCCATCTTCACTGCCCTTGATTTCTTGAAATGATTTCTCCAGTCTCCTTTTTTGTTCATGGCTTTCAGATACTGTAATAATTCTTATCTTGTCTCTCCTGTATCTATTATATAGGTCAGTGGTATTTCCAGTGTGATATTTTACATATTCTTCTTTTTGTTTCATTTTTTTGTTTTTTTGTTTAACTGATTCTTGATGCCTCATAGAGTTCAATTCCATTTCTGTAATTCTATTTTTTAATTAATTATTTTCTTCAGTTAGCTTTTTTACCTCCATTTTTTTTTCATTTGGCTAGTTGTATTTCTAAAGGAGTTGGCTTTGTTCAGCGGATGTATTTTTTTCATTTTACCAAATCTATTTTTATTGCTGCATCATTTTCTTCTATTTCACTAATTTATTTTAAGAAGTTCTTTTTCAGTAAATATGTGTTTGTTTATACATATGTCATATATGATTATTTTTCCTTTTTTGCCAATACTGTTTTTAAGGAGTGTTTTAGGAGATGATTTTGTTAAATAATAGGTTCTTATCCCAGAAACTGGAGTCCTTGAGTTCATTAACCCAAACCCATAGTGGTTTACTATAGTTAGGCCTTGTGTAACTAATCTATTCCACTATTCACTTGCTATTCCATCAGGTAGTGTGGCCTGAGCAATTGCCTGCTGTGTCAGGAACAAGCTCTGCCACTTATATTAGGGTTTAGGGTCTTCTCCTGGTTGGCTGGGCCACTGGCTGCTTCTGACTTGTCTGTGTTAGATGGTGTTCTCCTTTGATCCAAGTGATATAGACCATCCCCCTTACCCCCCCAGCCTTCTAAGTTGTCTTGGGTGCGATAAGGTTTTACCCTGTCTTCTGGTTAGTTATGTCATTAGACAATTCATTTTGAGGCATTCCTTGAAAGTTTTCTGGAGATGAATTAAGTAGATTTCAGGTCTGTTTGAACCTTCATTCAACATCTTGGCTGGATTCTTCTTTTCATAATAAATCTCTCTAATCAAGACAGGTTGAGTTGTTTTATGATGTATCTTGTTGCTGCTAAATTTGAGCCTTCCTGTAGTGGTTTTGAATATAGGCAGAGAAGTGAGTTCAGTCTTAGATTATTATCATATCTATATCCTAAATAACTAGAACTTATGTACTTGTCCTTGTCATCTGCCTGTTCATAGTTATATATTTATGCAGAAGATATCATCCTTGGAAATATTTAAAATGGTATAAGAATATTGAAACTATGCAAAAGATTTTGTCAACAAAATATAAAACTATTAATTAGTTCAAGGTTAAAAGAGAAATTTCTTCAATTTTGTTTTAAAAAAAAGAGTTCCTTAGTGGAGAGCAAGTTAGGGAATATCTTATGTTAACTCAAAGAAAAGTCACTTTCACTAAGATTTATTATTTAATTTGAGAACAAGACATTTGTAGAGCATGTTCTTACTATAAGACAACTGTTTTTCAAGGTGAACTTATACAATTTCAAATAAGTTATTCAAATTGCTTGCTCATTCCATCCCAGGTTTATTATTTTTTGTTGCTACTATTGGTACACTATTTTTGATTTTTATGTAAATTCCTTAATTTATATATATGTATATATATATATATATATATATGTGTGTGCATAAATGTGTATGTGTGTATGAGGTGTTTTTACCTATGTTTTCTGTAAGGATTAGATTCACTTCAGTCTCAATCAGTTTAATGGGAAGAATTAAAATCAGTTCGAGTTCCTTAGGAACCACTATACATCTCTCAGATTGGCTGACAGGAAAAGATAATGACGAATATTGGAAGGATTGTGGGAAAACTGAGACACTAATACATTGTTGGTCTAGTATTGAACTGATCCAAAGATTCTAAACAATATGAAACTGTACCCAAAAGACTATCAAACTGCATTCCCTTTGTTCCAGGAGTGTCTCCCTTGGGCTCATACCCAAAAGAGATCATAAAAAAGGGGAAAAGGACCCACATGTGCAAAAATATTTGTGGCAAGAAACTAGAAACTGAGTGGATGCCCATCAATTGGAGAATGGCTGAATAAATTATAGCATATGAATATAATGGAATATTATTTTTCTGTAAGAAACGACTAACAAGATGATTTCAAAGTGTCTGGAGAGACTTACATGAATTGATGCTAAGTGAATTGAACTCTGTACAAAGCAACAATAACATTATGCAATGAATGATTCTGATGGACATGACTCTTTTCAACAGTGAGGTGATCCAAACCAGTTCCAATGATCTTGTGATGAAGACAACCATTTGTATGTACCTAAAGGAGATTAGGTGTGGATCACAACATTGTATTTTTACTTTTTTGGTTGTTGTTTCCTTGCATTTTGTTTTCTTTCTCATTTTTTTCTTTTTGATCTTAGTTTACTCATAAAGCATGATAATTGTGGAAATGTGTATACACATTCTTCTGTAGAAGAATTGCACATGTTTAACATGCATTGGAGTACTTGTCATCTCGGGAGGGAGTTCAAGGAAGGAAGGGAGAAAAACCATTGGAAAATAAGGATTTGCAAGGGTGAAGGCTGAAAACTATCTATATATGTTTTGAAAATAAAAACCTTTAAAAATAAAATAAAATTAGAACTAATTGGAATTCTAAAAGAAAAAATGGAATTAATACAAAATTTAGATTTCAAAATAATTGGAAGAAAAATTGAATAATTTTAGAAAAAAAAGATTAAATGGCTATATATAAACTAAAAGATTTCAGAGTTCTACCTTTCCTGGTATTTTAAAATATTTGGCTTCTAATTTTTCTGCTGATACTTGAATTATTTCAATATCACTGTAAAATTTGATAATTGGATCACAGAAGCTTAATTGTAATAGAGTCAATACTAATTGAGACATCCTTAGCTTTTTTTGGTAAATATTTAAACAAAGCAAAATGATTTATTTTACAATTTCAGATTCTCAAAATCTGAAATTGTTTTTCCCCCCCAAAGAATCTTCTTCAACTTATTATTAGCAGAGTTTTCACCAAGGTCACAGTTTAGATAAGAATTGCAAAGGACATTCGAAACCTTAAGTTCTCTAAAGTTTCAAGGGAACTATGAGTTTGTAATTTAATTATCATCTTATAACTCTATTACTAAAAATATCAAAATCATAATGTTTGAGATAATGTTTATCTGGTTTTAAAGTAAAATATGAGAGCTTCTATTAAATTGCTTTGAGATTTGTTTTATAATAGATTATAGCAAGAAATTCTAAACCTTTACAAATTATATGGAATCAGAGGAAAAAAAACCTCTACTTGTGACATAATATACCCCTAATGCCAGTCCTGATGAGGTGTAAGGTTCACAAAACTATCTCCTCTCTTTTCCCCAGATATTTTCTACAGTCTTTGTAGATCACAGGTAAAACAAAATTTGTCCTTTATTTCATATGTAGAAGAAATTGATGGACATTTCTCAGCTGTCCATCCATTAGTGTAGACTATTTTTCTCAATATCCCATTCAATTCTATGACAAAAAAACTTTCTAAAGGAGAAGGAGAATATTTAATTGACATTTCAAGAAGGAGAGTCCAAAATAATCTGAAAGACATGAAATATGGAGGTTCACAATTAAAGGATGCCAAAAAAATTCTAGACATAATGATCCTCATGATAAAGACGATTGTTACAATTAATGTTTCTTCTAATTTGTAAGATATATGACTCTTTGATCCTACTGTGTACAGATCTGCTCTCATTGTCTTCTTAATGATATCTCCTCTTAGGAGGAGAAATAGAATGCTGAAAAACGAAACAGCCAAAAAAGGGAGACCCTTGGGATCTTTTCTTTTTCCTGAGAGAGTACAAAACCTGGAGAATATGGGAATCAGAACTGAGAAGCACAAATGGACTGATGGCTGAGAAATTTGCAGCCAAGAGGCCCGATGTGGGAGTCAACCACACATGATATTTATCAAAAATAAACAGATAAAATGACAAAATATTATTGACTGAGTAAAAGGATACACAGGTGCTCACCAACACCAAAATGGTGTAAGTGGCTTTAGACTCAGGAGACCTTCTAGACAAAGGCCTGGAGCTGTGAATATGCTGTACTTGTTGATGGTGTCTTTTCAGGAGGAGCACCAGATAGCCACTGGCTATGACCATAAATCCCACACACAGGAAATCAGGATTAGAGAAAAAAATTACAAATAGAGAGACTCTGAATGATGCTGAAGCAAATTGTGAACAGATTCCAGTATTCCAAATCCTTGTGTTGTTACTTCTTTCTGTATACTCCTGCATATTTCCAAATATATCGATAGTTATTGGAATTTGTAGGATCCAGCACAAAAAGCAAAAGGGGAAAATGTAATTTGAGGCATGAGCTTTAAGTTTTAAGCAAATGGAGAAGGTGAAGGGACTAATGGTGATTATCTGAAAACCACTCAGAAAGCAAGTGATACTGAGAGTAACATTACGGGCAACTCGGTGGAGAAAATGAATGAATTTACAGCCAACAGCATCCAGGAAATTTTTTAGCCCCAAACCAACCATTGTCTGAGGGACTCCCTTGGAAATAAGCACGATGGAGTTGGCCAAGGCCAAGTGGAAGAAAATGGAGTCTATGGGCTGCAGCCTGTTGACATTAAAGAAGGTGATTGTATAATGAAAAAGGAGAAAGAAGTTTCCCAGGATACCTGCTCCTGTCTGGATGAAGAAGACAACACCTAGAACTAAACCAAGGAAAACAATTTTCTCAGTAAATGAAATAGAAATGTTCTCAGGGACAGAGGCAGATGCAAGAAAGACAATGAGGAAGAAAGGAAGAAAGGAAGGAAAGAGGGAGGGAGGGAGGCAGGAAAGGAAAGAGAGATGGAAAGGGGAGATGGGAAGAAGAGAAAGAGGGAGGGAAGAAAGATGAAGGAAATTAGGCAGTAAAAGTGGGAGGGAGAAAGGGAGGAAAGGAGAGAAAAAGACAGGGAGGGGAGTGAACAAAGGGAAGGAAAGAACAAAAGGGAGAAGGATGGAGGGAAGGAAGGAAGGAAAGAAGGAAGAAATGAAGGTAGAGGGGAAAGGAAAGAAAGAGGGAGGGAGGAAAGAAAGAATGAATGTTCTCCGAGACAGTTGCAAGAAAGAAAAAAGAAAGGAAATAGTGAAAAAAGAAGAGAGATGGAGAAGAAAGGAAGGAAGGTAAAAAGAGGAAAGAATGAAAGAGGGAAGGAGAGAAGAAGAGAGGAAGAAAGAAGCCGATTTCCCACATTATTCTGGGAGACGATTTTATAATGAGAAATTAAAGCAAATCATGATCAAATTGATTGTATTTCCTGAATTTACCTTTGGTAGTGAATAGAGGGCAAATACTAAAAACTCATGTAGGCAAACCATCAGAATTTACCCATACAAAAAAGTGAGGCAATGATAGAAACAGAAATAGGGGAAAGAGAGGAGGGAGAAAGAAAAAGAGAGAAGAGAGAGAGATCTGGGTGTATGGCTATCTACAGAAGAAAGATTGCTATATTTAAAAATACACTAAGACATTTCCAGTTATAAAACATAAACATAACACAGAATTATAACTGGAAAATCCACATTTAAGAGATAATTCTTAAGTGAAAAGAGAGTCATGATAGGTTTTAATATAGTAAATTTCTAGAGAAGCAGAATGTCCACCTCTCTCACAGCCTGTTTCTGTCAGTTTCTCCTTATCTCTTATTCTCTCTGTCTTTCTCTGTGTGTCTCTATCTTTCTGTCTCTATGTCTGTGTCTGTGTCTGTGTCTCTGCCACTTTGTTTCTCTCTGTCTCTCTTTTCTGACTCTCTCTGTTCCTCTATTTAAACACACACACACACACACACACACACACACACACACACACACACATTCACAAGACAGAATTAGGAAGAAAGATACAGTTATATCATAACAAATAATTGAGTCATTCATGTGAAGAGTTCTCATTCTTCCTACCCTTTGCATTTGGATGACCGGAGTACAAATAAAGTAATCCTGTCAAAATTATCAATCCACAATATAAACAGAAGTTGTTGACTGCTTATAATCTAGATAAAATGAACAAAAAAAAAATAGAGAAATAGCCTTGATATATTTTGTGCTCACTAGAAACTAATGACAGAAAAACTTTGACTGTGATCTTCAGTTGCCATGTCCAGGGGCTAATATGTCATTCATACAAAAACAAAGCAAATCTTAAATAGAAAACTAACAAAAATAAAACAGGTAACTAGAAATAGAGACGTAATTGCTTCAAATAAAAGATCTCTCTAAATGAACAATACACTTCTTTGGCTGGCCACCTTCATTTTAAAAATCCTGTAACTATCTCAATATATCCAAATCCAATGTCCCTATGTATTTTTATTGCTAAATGAAATCATCCCTAGTATTCCTAGGTCAGCTCTCCCTCACTAAAATCAAATTTACTTGCATGTCATGGATCTTAGTGAATAAAGGACAAACAACAGCAAGCTACATAGAACAGGAGAAAAACAAAGACTAACAATTTTACAAATAATGGTGATTGACCCATGAAGGCTGGCCATAAAATCTTCACCATAAATTTCATTGCACTCTCAGAAGTTGGCTAACTCTCTACTGCTCATGATTTAGTTTTCATTCATACTAAGCCAAAATCTCCCTCAAAAAAAGGTTGCCTTAAAAAAATATAAAAAAGAAGCAGCTGGAGGTGGAGCCAAGATGGCAAACTACAGACAGCATTCTCTGTAAGCTCTTGAGACCTTCCCTCAAACACAGACAAACTGAGCCTCTGAACTGGTTCTGGAGTGAGGGCATCACCAAACACTTGGACTACAATGCACTTCTATCAAATATCTACTTTGAAAGAACTTCTGAGGTCAGTTTTAGACGGGCAGGGGATCAAGCAGCTCCCAGCGCTCAGACGCCAGGGTGCAGCCGGGGTGCAAGTCCGGGGCTGGGACAGACCAGAGGATTTCAGGCTGCCAGGAAGTCCCTGGGAGGCCCTTGGGCCACTTTGCTCTACTTGCGGGCAGGTGCTTTGGCAGGTCTACCTTTGATAAAGGGTGGATTGAGAGTAGCTGAAAGGGTGGTCCTAGTGCAGATCTAGCCACATCAGCCCCACACCGGAAGTCAACTCGGCAAACTGCCCCAGGGCAAATTGAAATCCCGCCTGCTGCTGCTGCCACTGCTGCTGCTGCTGCTGCTGGGGCTGCAGAATTCCCTCCTTTTAACTGATACCTCAGCTAAACATAATGAGCAAGAAGAAGAGAGCTCTCACCATAGACAGCTTTTATGGAGAGAAACTAGAGAAGTCCCCAGATCCTGAGATTCTGAAAACAATCCCAGATAAAGCCACAAAGGTGGACTTAAGCTGGTCTCCCTTTCAGAAGGCTTACCTGGAAGATTGCATAAAGAATCTCAAAAGAGAGCTAGAAGAAGATTGGGGAAATAAACTGAGAGCAGTGCAAGAAGGAAACATCGCCCTGCAACAGAGATGTGAAAAACTGGAAAATAAGTCTGATGAATCGGAAAAAGACAAAAATTCACTGAAAAACAAAATTAGTGAATTGGAAAAAGTCACCAACTCACTGGAAAATAAAAATAGTGAATTGGTAAAAGACAACAATTCACTGAAAAACAAAATTGGTGAATTGGAAAAAATCACCAACTCACTAGAAAATAAAAATAGTGAATTGGAAAAAGATAAAAATTCACTGAAAAATAAAATTAGTGAATTGGAAAAAATCACCAACTCACTAGAAAATAAAAATAGTGAATTGGAAAAAGATAAAAATTCACTGAAAAATAAAATTAGTGAATTGGAAAAAGACAACAATTCACTGAAAAATAAAATTGGCAAAAGGGAAAAAGAATGCAATGAACCAAAAAATTCAATTGGCCAGTTACAAAAGGACCTAAAAAAGATAACTGAAGGAAATAATACCTTAAAAATTAAAATTGAACAAATTGAAATGAATGACTCAATAAGACTTCAAGAATCAGTCAAACAAAAACAAAAAAATGAAAAAATAGAAGAAAATATGAAATATCTCCTAGGAAAAACAACTGACCTGGAAAACAGATCCAGGAGAGACAATCTAAGAATTATTGGACTCCCTGAAAATCACCATGAAAAAAAGAACCTCGATGCTATCTTCCAGGAAATCATGAAAGAGAATTGCCCTGATGTTTTAGATTCAGAAGGCAAAGTTGGTATTGAAAGAATCCACCAATCACCTCCTGAAAGAGACCCCAAAATTAAAACCCCAAGGAATATCGAGGCCAAATTTTAGGACTATCGCACCAAGGAAAAGATATTACAAGCTGCTAGAAAAAAACAGTTCAAATACCGAGGAACTGTCATTAGAATTACACAGGATCTGTCAGCTTCCACACTGAAGGACAGAAGGGCCTGGAATCAGATATTCCAAAAGGCAAAAGAACTTGGATTACAGCCAAGAATAAGCTATCCAGCTAGAATGAGCATCATCTTCCAGGGAAGAAGATGGTCATTTAATGATACAGGAGAATTTCACCTATTTCTAATGAAAAGACCAGATCTGAACAAAAAATTTGACCTCCAAACACAGAACTCTAGAGAAGCGTAAAAAGATAAAAAGGAAAGAACTCTTGAGATCTATATCTCTACTAGGGGTATCCTTAAAGAATGGGGGTATAATTTGATTTTACTTTGATAATATGAAAAAGAGAATTAGAGGGGAAAAGGTTGTCATACTGGTGAAAAGAGGGGAAAAAGTGGTAAAATAAGATCTAAAAAAAAGGAGGTAAAAACAAGGTAAAATCACTTGAAGAGGCAAAGAAAACCTAATATAATTGAGAGAAAGAGGGGAGGGAGATGAACATTGTGTAAATCTTACTCTCATCAGGTTGGGCTCTAAAAGTGTATATCAGACATTTGATTTCACATAGAAACTTGTCTGTTGCTAGAGGGAAGTGGGAGGGAAAGGAGGAAAAGTAAGGGACAAACTAATAGAAGGGAAAATAGAAGAATCAGGGGAAAGGAGTAAAAACAGGGGGAGGGAATCTAAAGGGTGGAGTATTGTTTGGGGGAGGGGGTCATC